>CM069301.1:4121675-4291675 GCA_035609425.1 Epinephelus awoara
CACTGTTAGCTCTGTTAGCACCGTTGGCAGTTTTAGCATAGCTAGTGGTGCTAGCACAGATAAAAACACTGAGGGAGTTTTGCAGCTCACAGTGAAGCTGCTCACTCATTGCTGCTATCTGGGAGGAGACTGGAGGGTGGCCACCATGTTTCCACCACTGGCTCAGCATCACCAACAGTAATCGTGAATGGGTGGTGGTGCTAGCTAGCTCCAATCAGCCAAAGCGAGCTAACCCGTGTCTGTTAACTGGTTGCTTAACAGTTAATGGGTGGAAAGTGACATCCCTGACCAGGAATGTGGTCACTATATGGAGGTTATCAGTTTGGTCATGGTACTCATGAAATAGTGATGAGAATCAGTCCTGCCCTGGAGCAACACATGTCAAAGTGCACACATGCAGCATCATCGTCTAATGAAGTGTCATTTATTGTTTGACAAGGCTCAAAAACATGCAGGCTTTACCTGGACCTGATCACAGTGATCAGCCAATTACAGTGTGTTTTTATTATTGATTTATTTTCACACTGATACATTTTTTATTTGGTTGGTACGCAATAACACAAATGTGACACATCCAATTGATCAGGTTGTTCAATTTTCAGTTTGCGAACCAGACCAGTGGTTGTCAACTTGGGGGTTAAGACCTCTGAAGTTGTCACATGATAAATCAATAAAAGAAAAAAAATGTCACAAACAAATTGCTTCCTTTCCAGACCTGCATTTCTCTTCTTGTTTTCAGTGGTAGGAAAAACTGAAATAATTTAACCTCTTCAGGCCTGTAAAATCGATTTAAATGAAACCATCTGAGAAGGGAACATCACTCTTTGTTCAGAATCTAATGTCATGTGGCAGAATGCTAATCCAAAAAGGCTGGGATCCATTGAAGTGGAGGACTATGGCACTATGGCACAAACAAGACAAATGTCGTCACTCAAGGTTAGTTCAGATGGGAAATATCCTAAACAACCAGATCAACAGACAAAACACTGATACGATACTATTCCGCACAACCTCAGTTTATGTTAACCATAAGACTGTGGTTATGGCAACTATACTATAGTATAAACAACAACAACATTTTAATTGTTGGACTCCAGAAAGTCTGACACACTGCCTCACCCCTCCTCCATCTCGACCTCCACACCTTTTCTTTCCACCTTTCTAAATAAAGAGCAAACTGCTTCCTGCACTGGCACTGAACTCTGACACTGAGTGGAAATCATGCGCTGCAGAATCGTCCATTATGAACGTATCTCATATGGACACTGAGCTGCCGACAAATAACGCAGACAAGTAATTTTTTCAGTGATACTCCTGAAGAAAGACTACACTGTGGTTTTAGCGTCAGGCTGAAATGATCCTGGTCTCAGTCTGCTGGCCTCCATCCAGCAGCATCCAGTTTACCAGTGACGGAGATGGAGATGATGATTTAATCCAATGCTCCCTCCTCTCCTCTCTTTCTAATTCAGCCTGACCTCCATTCCTCCATCCATCCTGCAGTTCAGACCCTCTCCCTCTTTGCTGCCCCTCTTCTCTTCATCCCATCCCTTCCCCACTCAGCTTTGGGTAGCAGGGGTGAGGGGGATGGGGGAGGATGAGGAAGGGAGGAGGAGGGGGATCAAAGTCATCCTGTCGTTTGTTTCCCATTGCCCTACTTTCCTCTGCTGCACTGCTCTAACACATTAGACCATGTGGGCAACTGGCCTACAGCACCAACGTGTGTGTGTGTGTGTGTTTACTGTGTATATACGCTGTGTACACACACAGTATATACGTACATGCATGCACGTGTTTGTGTGGCTGACAAAGATTTCTAGATGTGCAGCTTCCTACTGTGGGTATGTGTGTGTACACCAGCATGATTAGGTGCAGGGATGTGTGTGTGTTTGTGTGTGTGTGTGACTGTGGCTCTGTCCCTGAGGGGAGAGTGATGCATGCAGGGAGGTAAACTCTCCTCCCTCTCCGTCTTTGTCGACTGGAGCCCGGCTGAATTTCTGCCTGTTTGGCTGACTGTTCACCTGACAGCATCTCCGCCCGACCGCTGCCTGCTTGTCCATCTGCACTACCGTTTGCCTGACTGTTTACCTGTTAAAGTGATGTCTGCCTGTCTCTGTGAATACTTCTCTGACACTTTGTCTCCCTATTTATAACACTGAAAAATAAACATCACAAATACAAATACAAGATTTGGGAGTAACTTCTTGTAAAAAGAAAATGCGCTTCTGTTTCCCAACATAATGAAAATCCAAAACGGATCATGAAAATATTTTAGCAGCAGTGTTTGCAATAATACAATCTAACTGATGCTAGACAACAAGAATTTCTCACTCTCAGCTCAGGAGAGCATGTCACAAATGTTGGCTATATGCATATGTATTATGGCACTCAAAATCTTCTGGAAAGCCAGTTGAGAAACTGTTATGAATACAATAATAGCATGGATATGACTGTTGTGGGATAATCCAGTTAACCTAGTGACAAAGTTACTTTATATTTGATAACAATTATTTCCAATAATATTCCAATTATAGCAAAATACAACCCACAGAGTGAGTGAGACAACAGACAAAGACATGCAGGTTAACTGGTGACTCTAAATTTTTCATAGGTGTGAATGTGAGTGTGAATGGTTGTCTGTCTCTATGTGTCAGCCCTGTGATAGTCTGGTGACCTGTCCAGGGTGAACCCCACCTCTCGCTCAGTGTCAGCTGGGATAGCCTCCTTGACCCCCCCCCAAAAAGATAAGTGGTTATGGAAAATGAATGAATGAATGTTCAATATGAGTATTGTTCAGCACGACGTTCAGGGTGACAGTAATTTTCACAGAATATGGTAAACAAGCCAAGTTAGCCGACTGAGCTAATATGTGCTATGTTAACGATGGATCAAAAATGTGCAACATTATTTGCCAACACTAGATGTCAAAATGAAACTCGAAACTGTACCATGTTGCTGTAAGCTACTGTTTACATTCACCACTTCCAAGCAGAAGGTAAAAGATGGAGCCTGACCGGGAACCCCGTCACACTCAGACTCTCCCTGGGTCTGGGTCTGGAGAGTGGCGTGCTCACTGGGAGAGAAACATCTCTGAAAGTACACTGTGCACCAACTAACAAAAAAAAAACAAACCCTCAGAATCTAAGTTAGCCGAATTGTCTCCGTCTGATGTTTCGAATCGTTGACCTTCAAGAAAATTAATGTTGTATCTGTAAAATAATGTTGGTTAGACGATGTGTAAGGGTCATCAGAGGACCTGGAACTAGGCCTTGAGGAACACCTCTCCTCATAGGCTGCCTGCTTATCTTTATTAAAATAAGATCAATACCTGATCATTCCACTCTCAGCATTATATCAAATGTCTGTCTATGCTTCTGATAAATATGAATAAAATAAAAACACTGGGTAAAAATGTTCTTTTCTTGTGCCACTCACACACACTGTGAACATCTGCGATCCAGGTTTAGGTCTTATTTGGGATTAGCTGTACGCATGTCTCAGTATTCCACATAATACCACCAGATCTCACATATTTCATTCTTTTTGTAATAGAGATGATCCGGCTTATTGTAAATGGGACACAATTTACACATTCTGCTAAGTGAAGAATTCTAAATACCACTGAGATAATGATGTGCATGTGAGAGGGAGAAAACTAAGTGACAGCATGGATGAAAGAGTGAAACATTTACCTGAGGCTTAGGAAAAGTACATTTCTGTTTCAGCTTGCACAAAGGGATTTTCAGAGACCTGTATCTGATCTGGACACATTTAGAATACAGAGAGAAGTGCTGAAAGCTAGCTTGTTAAATGATAGATGGATAGAGATGGAGGGAGGGGAAGACAGGAGACAAGAGACATGCAGGGATGCCAGGAAGAGAGTCCACTAATCTGTTTGACCCACTGTCTCTTTCCCTCTCCTTCCATCTCCCCTTGTCACTCCTCCATTAGAAAGAACGAGGGAAGACAAGTTTTCCTGGAACATCTATAATATCAATGGTCGCAGACAATGTCAAGCTCAGTGTGTCAGCAGATCAATATATTGGTCTATCTATCACCCGCCATCTTGTTCCCCTTGCTTCACTCCTCTCCTCCTCCTCTTTCTCCTTCCTTGACGACGTCATTCCCATCCTCCCTTTCGTCCTTTCTCCATTTCCCTACCACTCTCCATCCTCTTGCCTCCCTCTCTTCAGTTTATCCCCTGTGGAGAGAACCTGTAATGTCAGCTCCATCTTCTGACAAGCCCTCTCCATCACTACCCCTTTTCTAGAGAACAAGAGGCTCCAGGAAAGGAGGCCCGGCACTCTTCTCTGCCGTACAGCAGACAGGAGCCTCTCAGGCGGGCAGGTGAGAAGTACAAAGGGGATCTGGTGTGGATGTCTCTCTGGAGCCTGGGGGGTTGGGGTGGAGGTGCTCGCTACCCAGGATTGAGATGCAGCGGAGGGGCCACTTCTCCAGAGCGCGGAGCCAGAGTGATGTGGAGAGTCATGGAGTGCACGCACACTTTCTCACACATGCATATGCAGCCCTCCCACAAAGCTGAAGACTATAAGTGTCATGAAAAGATTCCATTGCAAGTGCAAGGAGATCTGGTGACCCAGCCCCCAGCCCACCAGTATCTGTCCAAGGTTGGGTCCTATAGCATTCGCTGAATAAATTCACAGTGACAGCTCGACTCAAGGTTAGCTTTGCTGCAGCACACTGGTTTGCCACTGGCACTTCATTTTGCAGCTGTCGGATGAAAACCACATATCTTTCAGAGGGAAAGGCTTTCAGGAATGAAGAAGGCAACAATTCTTTCCCCTGTGATGCTACGATGATGGACTGTTTGACCAACCTCAACAACCAGGGATCACAGACACGACTGTACCAGCTTTAAAATTACGGGGAAAAAAAACCAAAAACCCAAAAACATTGAAGCTGGTTTCTTATTCATGACAAAATGCAGCTCATGAATTGCAGTAACTGACATTCTCAAATCACATTAAATCTGTGACACAGGCCATTTTCAGTCTCATGTCAAACACAGATTCAGGTGTGTTAAGTCAAAGTTTGCTTCACTATGACAGGTGGCGATATTCTGGTTGACCTATTACGTCACAGACACAACAATCAACAAGCACGTTAGCTACGGTTAGCTGGCAGCAAACTGGTACCATGGTGGACAATTTTACAGCTTTGTTCATTTCGTCTTTCAAAAAATGCATGGTTCTGGATGTAGATTTCACCATAATGTTACTAGCTTCTTCTTCTGTTACGCATTTAATGCTTTTTGACTTCCTGGTCAAAGCTCGGGACGGAAACAGTGGAGCATGCTAACAGCCCCTAAGCCAGTTTGGGTCCGATTGACTGAAAGGTAATTCGACTACCAGTCACATTATCTGGGTGTGTTAGTCTGACTTTGAGAAATTCGATTTAATACGATTTCTAACATGTTCACAATCTTTTTAAAACTGCTGTTTTAGTTGGACGAGTAAAATAAATGTTTTTTCTCTATCGTCATGTAAATGTACTGTGTGGGGCTCTTTTATGCTACTTCTGACACCAGTTCTTCCTGGACTTATTAGTCGGCTGTGAGCAGTTTTGGAACTTTGAAGTAGTGTTGTTCCACTACTTTTGGTGGTAACTAGAAATGTAACTAATTACTTTTTTCCAAATTAAACATTGTAGTAACTGAAATTTAATTGTTCCTTTGTATTTTTGTCTCGATCACAGCAGACATATGAAGCCTATTCCTCAGATCCATTTTTTTTTTCCAGATTATGATCTAACATTACCCAACCTTGTGGAGGTGCAATGAATGATGTGAATTAATCAATCTGCATTAGACTGTATTCACATGGATACAGGCAGACGGCAGATGTTAGATGGCAGATGGACAACACCTTTAGTATGGCATGTGAAAAAAAAAACAATCTGATGGAATGGCAGGACGGCAAAATGAAATATACATGACAATATGTTGCTGTGGGTTAGAGTCCTACGCTTGTTGGGTGCTGTTTTGTTTACAAAGAAGGAAATAAAACATATTAAATGACATTAGTGGGTGTCTAATATCTGATAGAAAAGTTGTACAGTGAAGAAAGAGTACAAAAAACTGACTTGCGTTACTTGATATATTGGCAAAAACGGAATATAATAAGTCAAGCAGGTCCTCATCTACGGAGATCGCCATGTTGTACCGCCATGTTTCTACAGAACCCAAACACTAACGTTTTCGCATCGGCCACCTTCGTCAGAAGACCCTCATCGACAAACAGTGTCTGAAAAAGAGGAGAAAGACCTCTGCAGATAACACAGCTACTGCTAACTCCTTAACAATGAACACTGAGGAATTCGAAGAAGTTTCAGCTGGTTGCAAACTTCAATCCTAACCACTAGATGCCAGCAAATCTCCCGAAATCTTACACACTGTTCCGCTAATAAGAGAGTTGAAGCAGATATGTTAAAGTAATGCAAAATATTAGGGCTGCCCCTTGAAAGTCTGAGATTCTCAGAGATTCCTGTGAGATTGCTTCAAGTCATTTTTTTTTAATGCAGCAGCACAGACAAGGCAAAACATTCCACCGTAAGGCTCAGAGATAACACTGTCTTCTCTCTTCTGCTTGAAGATGTTGAATTTACACCCACAGGTATTTATTAGGACAAGTCTCTGGCTTTTGTTTGATGTCTAGCGTCGGCAAAAATTGTTGTTGCACATATCCGATCCGTCATTAGCACTGTTAGCTTGTTTACTGTGATTACACGATGGCCACTGTCACACTGGATATCCTGCTGAACCCACTCAAACTTCAACATTTTTCCACTGACATTATTCGGAGTCAAGTACAGCCCTTCAAAAGTTACTTTCCCCAGAAATTAATTACTTTAAATATGAAGTTAATTGGTGAGGTGATTCAATTACTTTAAAAAGAAGGAACTAGTCACTGTAACTGCTCGATAATCTTGAGTAACTTGCACAACACTGGTTGTGTGCCACAAGTTTTCAACCTGCCAGTGTGAACCATCATACAGTAAGAGCTTTTCACTTGAGCTGTCACTGCTGAGTGACGCAGAGAAGAAGAAAAGCGAGGTGGCGGTTGGGAGCTCTTAAAAGTGATTTACTAGCTGCATCTGAGCTGGACATGGGCGTGTTTGTGCAGACCATCTGCTCTGCTGAAATTAGCTGCCTACTCCAGTTAAAAGCCCTGACAGCTTGCTGGTTAGGAAAACACCCACCTGATATTAACTCTGGGAGTCACATCAACCACAAGCTCTTTGGCTGCGTGTTCAAACCGAAGCAGCTCCTTGCTGTCAGAGGAAAGAGCTGCTGCTGCTGCGAGTTCCCCGCAGCGATGAGAGTTTAGTGGGCTTTCAGTGCTGAGAGAGCCCAGTAAGAGAAGTTAAAAATATTTCAGCTTTTTCTTTAAGGAGTGCAGCACTTCAAAAAAGGTCTTAGCAACAGCAGAGGTTACGACCAGCACTGCTCTTAGACACCTTTTCAGAGCTGAGGGGGAGGAGGAAACATGGCTGCAGAAATTGCAAAGCACGACAGAAATTAAACTAACTGGGACCGTGAAGGCTTAGCACACTCATTACAACATTGATCTGAACTGGACATCACAGAAGCTCATGTTTTAATCTAAGGGGAGAGCAATCGCCAACAGAAATCTGAGGCAGGGCTTTCCTCGGGGTGTGAGCTGCTTTCAAGGACATGTTTTCATTTTCAAAAAAAAAAAATAGGTATGGCCTTGTTGAATTTTTCAGCCATGATTATTTCCCCATTTCCTATAGATCCATCTATCTGGCCAGGTGACCCAACCCGAGTGTTTCATACATAACTAACACTCCGGTACATTAGAGAAATAACAGGAGGCTCTGCTGCCTGCCCGTTTCCTTGGATTGGAGTCTAATTGAACAGGAAAGGCACTTCAACTCTGTCTCTCAGCTCCTCTGAGTGGTGTGGCATTTGGACGCCTACAACCCTCCTCTGGCTTCCATATGAGGTGTAGGGAGCAGAGTGACCTTTTAATGACAAGGCCTTATACACTCTGCCACCGACTGTAGTCACACACACACACACACACACACACACACACACTGAGCTCACTCCCTCCAGCTGCCCTTCACCGTCTCTCCACCTTCCTATGATGCCATCTCCAACCATCTTATCTCATGCCAGTTTCTTTCTTTCAGCGTCTTTTATAGGCTTTTTTCCTCCCCCCAGCAAACCCCCTTATCTCTCCCTCCCTCCCTCCGTTCCTTCCAAACCTCATTCATGTAGTTTTGCCTCCGTCAGTCTCTTTTTATTTTCCATTTCGCTTCCCTGAAATGATCAAATACATCTGATTACCCTTTACCAGTGACTGATGGCATTTTCATATTATAAAAACAAGAACATTTTTATGCAGTTTTCTACCACAATTGATCTGTCTTCAGTCAGTCACTTACTGCGCTAATGCAGCATTTATGTCATGTTGTTTTCACAGGTTTTTTTTATCATTGTAAACTGAATAACTTTGGGTTTTGAATACTGGTCAAACAACACAAGACATTTAAACACATCACGTGGGAAGCTGAGATGGGCCCTGATTTAAAAAATCTGCAGAATAATTGATAATGACAATAATTATTAGGTGCAGCTTTACTAGAAATTAAATAAAAGCATGAAAAGGACATTAAACTCTCTGTTAAGACACTAAACATGACCACATATGTTTTAAGTCTCCCCACAGATGTTCTAGGAGTATAATAAATATATAAATTGATATGTTTAAGGTTTTCATTACTGTATAATCAGCTGAAGCTAAAGCCCTTTTTACACAGTAATTGTGGTATAGGGCTGCTACAAAGTCTCGTCTTTATGTCTCCTTTGCATTTTACCTCCTTCACCTCTAACACCTTTCCTCGACCCCTAACTCCTTCTTTTCGTATTTCGTCATTTGGCAGAGAAAGAAAGATCCTGATGGACATTGGTTGGAGCACTTAGTCCCGCCTGCCACCGAACCGTCAACCCTACTCACATCAACACACACACACACACACACACACACACACACACACACACACACACACACATACACCTGGGCCTGTTTCACTACTGCCTTATTGTCTCTGCACAGTAACAGTGTAAAGGGGTGGTTAAAAAAAAAAAAAAGAAGCACAACCACACACACACACACACACTCAGTGCTGGGTACAGTGCATTACAGTGCCATTCAAATATACATGGGCAAGGTCACACACACACGCACACACACACATGAATATACACACAGCCCACTTGTTACGACAGCAGCTAATTGCTGTATCCTTGTAGCATTATGAAACAATACTGTTGTCTTCAAAGTGAGCACTCCTCACCACAGGAAGCCTTTCAGTGCAGAGAGAGAGAGAGAGAGAGAGAGAGAGGCAGAAAGAGGAAAAGTAAAAGAGAAATAATGTATGTGTGGGGGGAAGCTGGAGAGAAATCGAGGAGAGTGACAGGCAGGTAGGAAAGCAAGCAAGGTGGGAGGAGAGAGAAACAAAAGGACATGGGGAGGCAGAGAGGAGAAGAGCAAGAGTGACAGTTTAGTGTGATGCGAAAGAAAGAAAGAAAGAAAGAAAGAAAGAAAGAAAGAAAGAAAGAAAGAAAGAAAGATCCATAACCACCTCCAGTAGGGCAGAGCTTTTATAACATGGTCAAGGATCTTGGTCAGTTTTATTTCTGACACATGATCCTTTGGTCAAAGATCAGAACGTCTGTTCTGATCTCTGCTGCAACAAGGCTGAAAAATCAGCATCTGATCAACTGAATGTGCATTTGTTTTAAAACACACACACACACACACACACACACACACACACACACACACACACACACACACACACACACACACACACACACACACACACACACACACAACCAGCTGCTTGTACTGTACATTTGTGATGGGGCCCATCTGTAAAATTCAGTTTCCACAATCCTGGAAGACATTCCTCAAAATGCTAGAGGAATCTGCAAGTTCAGGTTGTGTCTGCTCTGACAGCTGCGTCGGGTCCCTCTGCTACTCAGACAGATCTGTGGGCGGCCTGGATAGTAGGCAGTAGGATACAGTATGCAAAATAAGTGATGATGTCATGCTTGGCTTGTGCGTCATCATGCTGGGGACACAACAGCGAATATAAAGTTAGCTGAGTAAAGAGGCACGCTGTTTCAACAATTTCAACAACAACCAAGATGGCTGCAGCTGATGTAGAGTTTTCTGATGAAGCTCTATTTTTAAATTCTGATGGCAAAACGACAACACTTGTTCCCAGACATACTGATGCAGCGCCATCACAGCTCATCTCTGCAGGCTGTAGTCTGTTTACACTTGTCCATCACCTTGTGCACCATCACATTGTGTTGCTTTGATTGGTTGTAGGTCTTGAGTGTAGAAGTGAGTCAAAGGAGCAGTTCTAAAAGTGTAACACTGAATACAATTATTATTATATAAAATCATTATGCCATTCAGGTCTAATGACCATAAATCGACGAGAGCAGCTACTGCTGACAAAATTACAGCTTAATGGCGCTGTAGCTCTGCTGCAAACCTCCTCATATGTACCTACAGCACATGTTGGAGCTGCGGCTGCTACACAGACACCATGTGGAGACAACGAGAGCTGTGATTGGTCTGACTGTTGTGCTGCTTGTGTTGTCAGGGTCAGTAATCTGCTGCTTTTCAGTAACACACATCAAGCAAAGCCATCTCAGCCGCAACCTGTCTCGCCTTCACAATCGTAATTAATGCAAGAACAGAAACACAGCAGCTGCACAAGGCCACGCGGAAGTTACAAGGACGTAACTCCGGTTGTATTATAACACACCATCTCTCTGTATCGCAGGGTAAATGAAAGGAAATAAACACAGTCACTGGGGACTGTAATTAAAGCAGGGGGACTTTATATCGTTCCTACTGGGAGCCTCTCCTCTATTTCATTTAATTAAAAAGTATAAAGAAGATATCTTTTTATATCATCTCAGCTGAAACTCCCTAAAACCTGCAGCTTGAGCTAATTTTTTCAATCCAGCAGATTTCTACTTTCAATCTGCAAATCTGCTCTTATAGAACAATATTTTCACTTAACAGCAAATGAAGAGCAGATCACTCTGGATCTAACATCCTTCTAGTCCTTACCGTCATCCTCCTTGCTGTGTGTGTTCTGGGGACTGTGGCGCATCCTCTCTCCTCGGCTCAGCGGGCTCAGGTCGGACGCTGCTCCCAGATCAGCTGCTAGCCATGTGGGCTCGCTCATCTCTGCCTCCTCCTCGCTGCTCAGTGAACTGTCATCCTGAGCAGAAGAGACAGAACAGGAACATCAGTTACACATATCTGCATACGAGCATAGTAATAGAGCATTAGACAAGCTACGTTTCTACAGATCGAGACACGTGAATTACACAATCAGATAAAATGAGCAGTATTATATATTTCAGGCATTTAGCTTGCAACTGATCCACAGAGAAATCCTCTCTAGGCAACTTTAATCACCAGAATAACATCATGTCTATTTAAAGGGAAAAACTGCCGTTCGTTATTTAGGTTTGAATGAAGAGAAAAACACTAAGCAGTGCATTTAATGTTAAAAGCTGTTGCAGCAAACAGGTGGGTGCAACAACACTTTGATCATTGACAGAATTTACTGGTTCTTTTATTCCCTACATTTACAAATATGTTACTAACTGGATAGTTGCATCCTTGATTTGATCTTTTACAACATCTACTGGCAGATGTATAATTTCAAATCATTGCAAGCAACGTTAACTTCAAACGACAGAACCCTATGACTGACAAGAACAAATGTAAATCCATAAGATTTATTGCAAGAATAAAGCATTGTTTCTGAGCCGAGTCTTGTCTGCATGGATCGATATCATGCAGAGACAACATCAAGCTTACAAATCGTCTCACATGGACGCAAATATTGTCTTTCCTTTGTGCCTAACAATCACTTGGGAAATTTCTGCTTCTCTTTGTACACTACAAGTGTAAATGAACACCAGAAGGCATTTATTGACATGTGGACGAGTGTGTGGATGATGACAGAGGAAGTGTTGAAAATAAAGATGTTTCCTCTCTGGCAGAGGTGTTGAAAATACATCAACACCGAGAAAAGAGAAAATGAAGTTGACACAAGTCGAATGAGACAACCAAAGGAGAATTCCTAGAAAAAGTAAAGACTAAATCAATACTCTGGTTTCTAATAGAAGATAAATCCACCTCAAGCTGCTTTTTCATCAATGGAACAGTTTTGAGCCATTTTTAATCTCTCTATTCTCCACTTTGTCAGAGTCAGCATCCACGGGCGCAGCCATGACAGCTGCTCCGCCGGTTTAACCCAAACATCAGAGGAAACAAGAAACACGAGGCGGAGAAGCGGCAGGCAGGCAAATCAAACACAACATGCCAACTGCTGCTCAGTGTGCAGCACCTGCGGGCCTCGCTGGTAGCAGGCACATCACACCGAGATGTTTTTCCTCTAAACTCTGCGCTGTCTTCCTTCCACCTCACAAATTTTTTCTCTGTGTTCAAAAAATGCAACACTCCCCACGGAATACAGGATTTTTTCGCCAGTTGAGAGCTTCCAAAAGCTGAGCGTGAGAGCTTTCATGAAACAGATCTCATCACTTCTAGATCAGCAGGGGATTGTCAGATGCTGGGCCTCTCTCTGAATGAAAAAGGATACACCTCTAAAGTTGGTGACTGTTAGAGGTGATGTAAGAAAATGGAAAGGCACAAACAAATAGAAGAAAGAAACTGGGGTGGAGAAGTGTTATGCGAGTTAAGTGTTTAAAGTCGAGCCAAAAATGTGTGCTCATCCTGAAGCTGTCGGACATTATTTCATGAATGTAAAAGAGAAAACTCTAAGAGTAAAGGAACAGAAAGAACTCGAGTTCCACAAGTTCTGAGATAATTCCCAGTATGAACCGTCACACAAATACTGTAAGGCAGACAAACAGTTGTTTTATTGGCTGTTTGTGGCCAATAAATGTGGACAGATAAAAACACTGCAGTGATAAAATTTGTTGAAATAAAGCATCATATTTAGAACCAACGAGACAAAAACACAAAAGCTGGACAAATCTGCAAAAATCTGCATTTTGTGTAATGTTTTTGTTTATTTTTTTACATGCAATGCCAACATTTTTTGAAACTCTTACTTTTATATTATGATATTTGCACATGGCAACTATGGTTATGGTTATGGTCAGGGACCGATCATGTTTTATAGCAAATAAACTCTGAGTAAAGAAGTATTTTACAGCTGGAAAGATGGTCTATTCATGCAGTAGAAAGACACAAATACTTTTTAAACTGGTGCTACATGACCAGAGAAAATGGAGAGAAAGTTATCATACAAAGCTGGTTGAATTGGCAACTTATCCCTGTAAAGAGGTACTGTGTACGTTTTAGGGGAGATCTGATGGCATCTAGTGGTGAAGATTGCAGATTTCAACCAGCTGAAACTTCTCCAAGTTTGAATTCCCTCAGTGTTCATTGTTAAAGAGGTTTTAAGCAGGAGCTGAACTACCCACAAAGGTCTCTCTATCTCCAAAACAAACAGACCAGGTGATTTAAACTGGTAAAAACACTGCATAAGGCAGTTTTCATGTGACAAATCAGTAGCCCCTTTTAGATCGGAATTGTGCAAATTTGCAGGAAAGCCCAATCAGTCTTTTTTCAACATTGGCGCCATCAACATCTCCTCCCACAAGCAAGCAAGCAGCTTGTTGGCAAAACGGCCCAACATTCGCGGAACATCTGGCAGTGTAAAAGGGGCTACTGTAGAAACATGGCAATGCAACATGGCAATCTCTGCAGACAGGGACCAGTTTCCTATGTAGATATAAACGGCTCATTCTAAGGTAACAAAAACACAACAGATCTTATTTGTAGGTGATCATACACAAAAGAAAACTTACGTATTGTATTATATTCCATTTCTGCCCCTTAAATCCTACAGACTGGACCTTTAAGGTGTGGTTAAGGTTAGGCAACTGAAATAAATAAGGAAGGACTGTGGTCACGGTTGATAAAAAGATTAACACAAGCACGCAAACTTGTCCATCCTCCACCTCAACCTTACATCTCTACAAAAACGGCACTAGACATAAAATATGAGTGACTGAATCGTCCAATATTGACATGATTTATGGGACACTTCACCTTCAGAACAAACCATTAACACGTATCCCAGCCATCACCACTTGTCTTTTTTCCCCTTAAACTGTCTTTCTAAGAATTCAGTGTCTTTTTATCCTTCTTGGGTCATAAAGGACAAGATGTTGCATAACTTTTTTAAAATATAACACTGACAAGACAGAAGCTCTGATCACTGGCCCTGAACACGCCTCAATACAAACACAGCGCCTCACTCATAACAGAATCAGTCTCAAAACATCTCCATGTTATCTTGGACTGAGGTTTGAGCCTGGAGCAGCAGCATGAATATAAAATACACACACACACACACACACACACACACACACACACACACACACACACACACACACACACATACACACACACACCCTTCTATAGCTGTTATCAGCATCTAAAGAGACCTGCACTTTCAGTAATGAGGTCCTGAGTGCTACAACTGCCTTATATTACACACACATGTACACACACAAACACTTGCAAACAATGAAAAGATTAATGAATGAACAAAGACCTCGATGACACCGGAGCTCAGACGCAGTAAACTGCTCTTTTCATGACCGCTGTTGCTTTAAAAACTCTCGAATAAGAAGACAGACAGGTGAACACACCGTTTTACGGGCAGGTGGAGTGACAGGCGGAGAGCAGCAGCCTGGCGACACAAAAGTCACATTTTCTGCTTATTTTACATACATGTCAGCCTTCACTCCGAGCAGGGACACCATGCATAATTCAACAGGCTGCACGCGACAGGGAAAAAATGCTGCAGCTAATAATGAGAACTGCTCTGCAACAGGAGTGGCTGAGAAATGACAGAAATGTAGACAGAAACAAAGGCTAAGGAAACAGTCGCACATATGCAATCAAAAATGTTAAATCAATCAATTAAAATGTTTCTTTTGCCTTTTAGATACAGCCACGACATTTAAACCACAGACAGGTGAAGTGATCATTGATCATCTCGTTAAAACACAATGTTGTTTCTTGCATTTTTGTGGATGCACCACCACCAAACACTGTTGCAGGTCAAGGACACTCCCCCTCCGTCACGACAATGCGCCATGCCACACCACTAAAATTGCTCAGGAATGGCCCAAGGAACATGGCAAAGAGATCAAAGCACTGACCCGGCCTCCAAGTTCCCCAGATCCCAGTCTGCGTGAGCATCTGTTAGATGTCCCCACCTCACAACCCACGGGACTCAAAGGATCTGCTGCCAATGCACTGCTGCCAGATACCATGGACATCCCCAGAGGTCCTGTGCCCATGCCTTCACATGTCAAAGCCAAGTCCAGTCTAAGTCTGATCCAAGGAGGCCCTACCTTGGATCTCTTTCTAACGGCTCTCCCTGATGGTGCTGCCACCAAGGAGAGCCGTTGCCAAGAGGGGGTGTACTTGCTGTACGGCGGCGTTTGGGTGGGTGGTGTGTGTCAAGTGGCATCCACATGAATGCCAGGACCCAAGGTTTCAAAACATATTGTACTGTAACAAGATGATCAATAATATTCACTTCACTTGTCAGCGGTTTTAATGTTGTGGCTGATTGGTGTATATACTGAGTGTATATTTTCTTATATAGTCTAAATAGAATTTTACCGACATAATATTTAATATTTGATACATTAAAAAATGAGATTTTGAATGACCACTGACATACAAGACTGTTTACCCTACTTCTACCTTTGATACATTTTGGAGTAGTATTGTTCGGCCCTGATCAGACAGAGCACTACTTTTTGTTGTTGAAGCCCCAGTCAAACACGGCGCTTTATGCAACTTGCTGTGTCTTTTTATTAAATGTTGCTAAGCAACCTCTAAATCACCTGTACCGCAGCGTAACTGCTATTTTGCTGAGGGGTAAACTCACAGCTCTGTACCTTGAAATCTGCATAACAAATGGACAGGTGGAGGGAACTTGCTCTGGCTCGAATTGAGGGTGAGAGACTGTTCCCAAATAGCACATTGGATACATGGAAGCAGATCCGTGCAGGTACATCAGACCCTCAGAAAGAGGTGAAATCACAGTGAGCACCACCAGCTGGTCCAGGAACTTTGCCTGGATGATAGTCGGTTTAAGGTTTATTTTAGGGTGTGTTTCGGACAGTTTGACAAACTGCTGTCAATCGGGCCTAATTACAGTTGATAAAATGTTAGAAGTTGCTGACGTGACACTTTGTTCAGATATGTCTTGCAGTACCATATCATATCCTACTCACCAGACATCCCAAGTTTGGAGCTGATCTTCTTCCAGCCATTATTTTGTAACCTAAAATATTGTCTAAGCTTTGCACTAAAATGATCAACTTCTCCTCCATATTTGCTACAGACTGATATGTATGGACCAAAGGAAAGATACCAGCAGGCTGTGACTGGCTGAACCTCATCACATGACATGCATGCCACTGCCTTCCAAAAGCCATGTGTATCTCAGGGCGCAGCCATCACGCCCTGAAAATAGAAGCTTGCCTTCTGTAAATCTTCACTGAAAACAATGGATTTGAGGCTGCAAATAATGTGCCATGTGTACGGGCCCCAGAGCAGAAAAACACAAGGTGATCAGCAATGCAAGAGCTTTGAGCAAAACGCTCTATTTTCATTGATAACAATCACATAAAGCTGCCGCATGTTGCTAAAACATGCTCTGTCTGATTGGGGCCTAATTAAAGTGAGCCTTAAAAAACAACCAAAAAAAAACCCCCCAAAGAATTTAATTGTCAACAGCTGCTCTATTGTAACTGTTTTACAAATAACAAAGACTTGACATTTGAGTAATTTATCTTGATTGAATGCACGAATAAATAAAATGGAAGAACATAGTCTCTGCTATTGTAGCTCTGGGAATCATGGGAGCAGAGTTTGGATAGGCGGCGTGCAGGACATCTATGGGGTCATTGGGTTCGTGGGGAGGTTCGGGGGTGGGGTAGATAAAGCCTAATCTTTTGTCCTGAACACGTCCAGCTTTAAAATAAGAAGCTTTTTTTTACAAGTAAGGTTTGGAATGCAGAGTAACAACAGTGAGCTGCATTATTTTACCACAGACACTGTTATATTATAAACTCTCGACGTAGAAATGGCACAGACAACATTTCTTATATTTTCCATTTTTCTCCTGATCAGAAAAAAAAACATTCAGTTGGTATTTTGCCGTCTCAGTAATTCTTGTTTACAGGATTTGGTGACACCTTTTCTAATGTGCAGTTTCTGTGTTTTCCTCTCATGTCATCACTTGCCCAACATGCTGCAAGGAAAAAAAATCCATCTTTTATTTTCTTTTCATGACTCACACACACCCCTCCATGTGCAGCGGAAGAAGACTAAATCATTTAGAGCTGTTTCAAACTGAAAATGGAAAAGCTCTTACGAACTGGAATATCAATGAGTGATCAAGCAGAGAGACCCCATCCTCTAACGTATTACTATAATTAGTTGATGTCTTCTCTTCTTTCCAAGCAGCATAACCAGCCAGAAGCTAAAACAGGATGGTTCTCTTTAGAAAACCTTCATTTTTGCTCTCTTTGCTGTCACTGCACGATCAATTAAAAACTAAAACAACTATCTACTGTGGGGGATTCCACAGCCTCCATCTAAAGAGGAAAGACAGCTGTGTACATGCAACTATTACTGAAGCTCCTGTAGTGAGTCCATGTGGCAGCACTGACCCATATCTGTCCATTAAAGAGCGTTCTCAGAGGAGGAGTTTCCCTGGACTCGTCACACTGGATTAGCTTCCTCGCTGCAGCCAGGCAGCCAGCCAGTAGGACTACACACACTGACAATAACTGGTAGTATCAACGTAGGTCTGGAAACAGCTGAGCTATCCAGAGAGCTGTGTCATTAAATCAGAGAGGCTTCAGTCCACAGTGAACGTCAAGGTGTCAACTATTCAAGCACCATCATGTCAGAGTGAAGTTGGTGTTGTTGTTTTCAGTTCTGGTTTAAATGTTTTACACTTTGTGAATCCAGAGTGTCTCATGTGTTCTCTCATATGACAATGTCCCCGTTTCAGGGCTCTGATCTCTTTGAGGATATAAACACACATCTAAGACCAGTGTGAACTGACAAGAAGAAAACGTCCATGAGAGTTCCTTATTTCCTTTCAAACATCCTGAAACCACTATGCAGGAATTGTTGGTTACTTTTTCTTTGTAACAGTGTCCAACGCCAGATTCGGCTGCTTAGCATTTCGTTAAAGTTGCGTTTTTCCTGTGCTGTGTCTTGATTTTCATTGCTTCCTCTCTGATGCATGCTGCTTACAGTCAGTCTGGTCACTACCTTTGTTTAGTTTAGTGTCACCAACTCAGTATCTGACCAAATATCTCCCCTTCTGTTCCTGAAATATGACAGAGTGATGTCCAGAAAAGTGCTTTAGCAAAACGTTATGATGTCAGAGTGAAGCTGACCTCTGACCTTTTGGATATAAAATGTCATCTCTTCATCATTTTCCTCACCTTCAAGTCCCTCCATGCCCTCGCCCCACAGTACATAACGGACCTCCTCCAACCCTACACTCTGTCCAGATCTGTGCGCTCCTCTGACTCTGGCCTACTCTCCATCCCTCACTCCCGCCTCCGAACTTTTGGTGACCGGGCCTTCAGCGTCGATGCCCCCACCCTCTGGAACTCTCCCCCGTGTAATCCTCAACACCCCTTCACTGGACAAATCCACCCTCAAAACTCATCTGTTCACCATGGCTTTTAAATTCAATAATCCATCTCATGCCCAGTGTACCATCACACAGTTTCTCTGCTTTCTTCTGTTGTTTGTTATAGTATTGTTGCTTTTCTGTACTGCTTGTGTTGTATTGTTGTTGTTGTACTGTTCTGTTGGTGTTATTGTTTCATTACTATGTATTGTAAAGTGACCTTGGGTTTCTTGAAAGGCGCTATATAAATTAAAGTTATTGTCATTATTATTATTATTTTATTCTAATAGACATTTGTGTGAAATTTAGCCATGATTAGGCCAAAAACATGTTTTGTGAGGTCAGAATGAACTTGACCTCTGACCTTTTGAGCACCAAATTCTAATCAGTTCATTCTTGAGTCCAAGTGGATGTTTGTGCCAAATGTGAAAACATTTCCTCGAGTGGTTCTTGAGATGTCACGCTCACAAAAATAAGACGGATGCAAGGTCACAGTAACCTTGACATTTGACCACTAATAAGTTCATAGTTGACTTCAAGTGGACGTTTGTGCCAAATTTGAGGAAATTTCCTCAATGTGTTCATGAAATATTTTGTTCATGAGTATGAGAGGGATGCAAAGACACCGTGACATTGACCTTTGGTCACCAAAATCTATTCAGTTCATTGTTGAGTGCAAGTGGATGTTTGTGCCAAATGTGAACCAAGTCCCTCAAGGTTCTTGAGGTATTTTGTTCACAAGAATGAAGAATGTGAATATGACCACACATATGGACATAAGTATGTATGTACGTACGTATGTATGTACAAACAACCCGCAAACATAATGCCTCTAGCCATGGTTGTCGCCGGGGCAGAGACAAAAATAGAAAACGCAGACAGAGGGCAGAGTCTCTGTAGATTTACACACCACACACACTTCCAGTGGATCGCTGTTGAGAGGGATTACCTCTGTATGAGTCCATTTATTGTTTTCTAGGAAAATCCTACATAGTACACCTTAAACGCTACGAAAATTATCATCTCATTTTGTAACTACTCTTCACCATTATTTTCTCGATTAATCCATGAATCATTAGGTCTTTTAAACAACAGGAAACAAAGAAAAAGCTGCACTTTTCCCCACAGGCTGTGATAACGTCTTCAAATTTTGTCCAACCAACAGTCCAAAGCCCAAAGATATTCAGTGGGCAATAATGTTTATGTCTAATGTTTATTCTTACATTTCAGAGCCTGAAACCATGAAATGGATTGATATGTTGATATGTGAAAGTCACCTGAAATGATTCACTGATTATCACAATAGTTGCCAGTTAATTTTCTTACTAAAGTCATTTACTTGATATTTTTAGTGTCACACTGTCACTTTGAAGACTGTCACAGTCATTTTTTTAAAAACATTTTTTTTACTTTTTGTGCTGTTAATTGAGGCTCAGCAAAACAGATTGACACACAGCGCATGTGCCTCAGGGTCCAATTTTATTTAACACATCCATGTGGAGCAGATAACAAAAAAAAACACAACAGCACGTCTGTGTGCAGCATTAACACTGAATATGTGAGTCATCAGGAACAAGTCACCTCTAAGGGCAAATAATCAGAGTTGGGACAACTGTTATTAGAATTCTTCAATGGAACCAGGCGATAATTATAGGCCACTGAAATTAGCAAAGCTCCCACAGTTCCTAGTATTTCTCTCTGAAACAATGTTCAGGGGGCTAATACGTCCGAGAAACAAAGCTGCTCCGGGCAGTGAGACTGTCGGCTAATACTGCTGCACAGCTAAGTGTAATTCCAGAAAAAAAAGGGAAATACTTAAGATTTCTAAGGCTCACATTCCAGGCCTGTTACAGATATGCAAGTTTGTGAGCGAGTCCGTGAACTCACGGTTCGACATGTTAATCAGCTCGGAGACTATTCTGAGGCTGCTAATTCACCACAGCCAGGCACATGAATCAACTCTGACAAATGATCAAATGAGACCTTATTTTAATCTTCTCTTAATTCCTTTTCAATTACTATCATCACCAGCCCGCATTACCTCATTTTCAATTACCATATAATCGCAATGCTATAATCACTGGTTAGCCTACATCTCTTTGTCGCAGCGCTGGAGGACTGAAGAACAGAGGATTCATATTAGAGCCGTGGAAGCTATCTAATGGTAAATCTGTCTGACTTCACTTTTCATAAAGACTCTTGGAAAACGAGCGCTGATGAAGTCATAAGGAGCTCTTCGTCTCTGGTGCTGTGAAAGAGAGACTGAACAGTATTACTTTTCTGAGATAAATTGCTGTGACCAGATTCCGGCAGGTGATTTCTTTGAATGTAGAGTCATGTCTAGTGGTATTTATGATTTCAGTGAAACAGCAAGCACGAAATACCTGCGACAACTTGAAACTACAGCAACATTAGGGCAATATCTGGTAACAATGTAATATAACTACCAATAGTGATGCAGCAAAATTGATAATTATCTAGTCTCTTTTGTTTGCCTGATTACATGTTGAAAAAGATGCAATCAGGCAAACAAAGCAGGGGCAAATTAGTCTATGTTTTATCATCGGGACACGTCTGTTGTCGGCAAATCCCATAAAAAAGCCAAAACAATCAATGAATTGATTCTGTCTTCTTCCTCTTTGTCATAGAGCTCTAATGTTGTCCCCAAACTACTAAAAACACATCAATGAGCCACACTGTTGCACTGGTTGACACTTCCTACATGAACAAGAAGACACACACTGTAGTTTATTTTGACACAGTCCCACCGAGTCTCTCACTCATAGAGCTTTGATTCTCTGCACGGACCCGACTGAGACAGACACGACCTGTGAGGTTCGGACTGGGCTGAGCTGTGATTTCTCAGAGTTTCCTCAGGCTTGAATCAGTTTGGGTTTGCTCCAGTGTCACGACGTCTGTGTAATGTCATGAATAATGTATGGACTGTGTTGCCATCAACCCATCCTGACTCCCTGACATCCCTTTCATTAATGAGGAGAAATGTTACACAATCTCAATTTATTATATATGGCATATGACATTTTTTGGGCTTTGCTGAACATTCAGTAGGAGAGGGTGCATGTCAAATATTGTGCCACCAATGTCTGTTACCCGACTGAAAACAGTACAGTTTACTTTAGCTTTTAAGAAATGTTTTAATACTCACTATGATATGTTGTGGTTCAGGCTCGGGGAGGCTTCAACAGAAACTATTGGTGCGTTCCATTTGCACTGGGAAGTCAGAATTTCCAAGTTACCAGTCATAAATTTTAACTGCAACTGTAACTGTAAAGTCAGATTTCGGACTTGGAAAGTCAGAGGAACCTCACCAACCCCGACGTCTAAATCCAAGATGGCTGTTACGTGCATCAACAGTGGTGAAAGCTGTAGTAATATACTGTTCATTAGCATTTAAGTCTTATTTGTGTCTCACTAAATCAGCACTGTCCACCGTCTTTCTGTGGACATGTTGCAACAGAGTTTGTCTAAACAAATACAGCATAATACATCGTTATCAGCTGTGCAATGCTAACAACATCTTGGTTTTCCGACTTCTTGTACTGAAACTCGGTTGACTCAAGTGTAACATCATTCCCAGCTTCGACATACGAGGTAAATGGAACGCAGCATACAGTAGTTCATGTACGGGCCTAATTCTTACGAGGCCGATCTCAGCTCTATGCACTAGAGCATCAAATGTGGATTAATTCGCAGCAGAATATAGTCCCCAACAAATTGACTATTTCCTCACGTTTGTTTGATAGAAACTACAGTGACTGGCTGTGTTAACAAATTACTTAGCCAGTTTTTGTTCTTTTAATAAAAACAATATATCTGTAAGGTGTTTTTCAATTTCATCTTCAGTAAGAACCAATGGACTTGGAGCTGAGTGTCACGAGAAGTCTGGTGGTTCTGGTCTTCTCGTGGCTTTGCCAACCACAAAAACAAAAAATATAGCGTACCTCCGAATATCACATTTCTTCCCAGAGCCAAAAAGCAAACAAATCAGTATTACAACTAAAATATTTAGCATGGGGAGATATGGCCTGCTCAATAAAGTGTTACTCCACCATCTTATTGGTTATCTGATGGAAATCTGCGCTCAGAGGCAGACTTTCCTTCCTCTGCTTCTCCTCCTCTTCTCCATTTTCCCCCAGTCAGCTAAAGTCTTTTTCATGCGTGTGTGTGTGTGTGTGTGTGTGTGTGTGTGTGTGTGTGTGTGTGTGTGTGTGTGTGTGTGTGTGTGTGTTGTTTATTAATGGTCTCAGTAATGAGCTGTCCTAATCTGCATACAGATGAACAGCAGCACTCCTGCCTGATAGATTAACACATAGACAGGGTCTGGAGCGACCAGACCAACTCAATAACACACTTTTATCTCTCTTTGTCTCTCTGCATTTGTCTGAACCTTCAGAGAAGCTATTACAGAACACACTGTAGGCACATGTCCTTTACGTGTGCAGGGACATACACTCCTCAAACAGTATGATGCAGGGAACAGCGTCAAGGAAAGTGGCTTTAAGTTCCTATTTCATCTACTTTGATTAAATCTAAAATCTGTAACACAATATCGATATCAATAACTTTCTGAATGAGATGATTTTTTGACCAAATCCAGCCATTACAGAGTCACATGATTTTAAATTAGGAGTCGTGTTTGTGATAAATGTCAGCCCAATATTCACTCTCTTTTAGCTCTGTTTTTGGTCTCTACCAACTTCAGCTGCCAAATTCTCCAGTATGTCCTCCAGCTTGTCTCTAGCTGTGTGTCTGCTCTTTGCTGCTGAGAAGGTAAAGTACAGAGTTTTTTTTGTACAGTGTTTTCATTGGATATAACGCAATGAGAGCAGTGATAGTGAACAGAACAGGAAAGTTGTGCCCGAACAGATAAACACTGAGCTCAAAGTTGATATAAAGCTCTGTAAAGCAGACAGGAGCTGCAGATTGAGATGATAATTCTCTGGAGGTTCATCACTACGAGTGTTTAAGCTGCTCTGTTTTCATATACTATTATAAAAAGATCAATTATAGCCGTACTGTTGGTTGCCCAGCAGTCTCTGTGGTGCTGCTGGACACCACAATCCGCAATAAAATTGTATATCATCCGATCCCTATTCCAGAATATTTTTGTGTCAATTCTGAATATTCTAAACAGTTTAAAAACTAATTTTCCACAGTATCAATACACAGGTACTGGCTGCGCTCTCTTTCTGTCATTCTGTTGAACTCTGCTGCCAACCAAAAACAGAAAAGTTGTTGTCGTCACGTTATAGCCTTGTTAGATTAATCTGTTAATAATTCAAATTTTATGCCGTCATTGTTACATTTTTTTCCATGACATTTAAAAAATGGTAATGAATATTAATATTTTTCAAGGTTTTGTATCGAAGTTAGATTCTAGTATTGTGACAGCACTTGTCATACACATTAAAAACAGAACTGAAGCATAATTAGATGCTGATTGATTTGTTAACCCTGCTGCACTTTGACGACATAAAAATGCTGCAGGACTTTAAGTTGTTCAAACTTCTAAGAAGCGTGCAAACAACGAAACATGAATGAAAATATAAAGCAGGAAAATTATTCTATTTACTGTAAGTCATTAGAGTAATTAAACAAATTCAAGCTTAATATATAAGTATTCAAAGTTCAGGCTTTACTGATGTTTACTGAACACAAACTTTTTTTTTATGAGTTTGGATGATGATGATGATGATGACGATGATGACGAAGACGACTACGGTAAAAGGTGCAAAGCAGTAATATGCGCCAGGCTGAGTAATTAACAGCCTCTTTGCTCTGCTGTCTATTTTTACCATAGTGAAGGTGAGAGGAGCGGTTAATGCTTCAACTTCCATAAGAAGAACAAAGGAGGAGACTTGCAGATCAGAAACTGAGAAGACAAGAAGAAGAGGAGGAGGAGGAGGAGGAGGAGCCCCGGATCATGATTTTGGGACAAATTCCAACAAATGTGGTGTCTCTCTCTCTCGCTCTCTCTCTCTCTCTCTCAGGCCAGGAGGGCCTGATGCAAAGGGAACAGGGGGAGGAGCTGCTAGGAGGGTGGAGAAGGAAGAAGAGGAGGACAATCAAGAAGAGGCAGAAGGCGTGAGGATGAAGATGAGAGCTTTGGAAAGTGACAAAGCAGATGTTGTGCAAGAGGCACAGAAAAGCTGTTATAGAAGGAGAGAGCGATGAGAAATTTCAGCTCTAATGAGAGGAGAGGCAGAAGTAGTAGAAACAAGTAGAGCTGTGGAGCAGAAAAAGAAAGTGAGATTGGACAAAGAAGTAGTAAGGAAAAAAATAAAAAAGGAGGGAGAGGAGAAGAGAATAAATTAAGTTGAAACAGTGAGGATGAAGCATAATGTGAATCCTTCAGTCTGAAGCTACGACTTTTTCTACCCACAGTCTCGACCATGTGTCCAGTCACCGTCCGGCAGCTTCTGTGACTCATGACGTTCAAACTCTGATTGTTGTTTTGCACATTTAAACACCATGCTCTCACTGTTATCTACGTTAGCGGCTCTGAATGTTTAATATCTGATGTACCCTCACAGCCCTGTCAGCTCAAGACGACACATTATATAGAGTGGAAATAACTTTTTCTGAAATTTGTTGGGTTTCAATCCAAACATGGTGCAAATTTTTACCACATTTTCAGGTAATTCACAAAGAAAATAGGAATTTATGGATCCATCCGTGAGGCTACTGTTTCACAAATATTGGGAGATGGTTAATTGAGATAAGCGGTCAGTGGCACCTTTTCTCTAGTAAGGTGAGACTGCAGAAAAAGACGGTACATCGAGATGACGGTCAAACCTTCAACAATTAATATTTAATAACAGAGAGCACACTGGACAAAGGGAATACAGTTCTGAACAACTACTATGATGTACCAGGCTGTAAACATGTTTATTTCTGCTGTAAAGTTGGGCATTTTAACATGAGGGTCAATGGGGATTGACTCGCTTTTAGAGTCAGCCTCAAGTGGCCATCAGAGGAACTGCAGTTTTTGGCACTTCTGTGTTTGCTCCATTTTTCAGCCCTGGAGGTTGCTGCTTGTCCATTGCTCTTAGTCACATTTACCTTTTATAAATACACTAACATTTCCACCTCTCAAGTGTTTTTTTTTCTTGTCCTCACATTTTTGTTGTTTCCACTCTGGCTGTTTTATGCGCAAAATGAAAATGCGCACATAAAGAGGTGAATTGAAACCCAGGTACTGGTACTGTTCAAACTTGGTCTCCTAATTTCTGTTGGTCAAGTTTCCACTGGCACTACAACAACTTGACATCACAGCAGCTGGACGATTCATCGCTGTTTATCAATTATACCTTTAGTTTTTATGGCTTTTCTGATCCTTTCTCAACAACTTTTTATGCACTCTCAAACACAGCACATGTCATCAGGTCTCAACTGAGTTGTATTGGTTGTTGAGATGATAAAGATACTACAGAGCAGAGCGTTGCAAGTCTGCACATTACTATGAAGCAGTGCACATTCATTTAACATGTCTGTAACTGTGTGTAGAAGTGTATTGATTCTTGTTTGTGTTTCCAGAGCCGGATCTGGTCCTTTGGCGTTGCTAAGCTAATCAGGTTAGCCACCGGACAGACGGAAGAAGACGCCTCGTTCTTTCTCTACTCATCTCCTCTCCCATTCACACTCTTCCTTCTCCTTTCTCCTTTTCCTCCATCACCTCCTCTCCAATCACTTCCTTCCTCATACTTTTCTCTCTAAACTGCCATCTTTCCTTTTTCCCTTATGCTTTGCTCCCATCCTCTTTTCTGCTTTCCTCCCCCATCACCTCCTTCTTTTTCTAATTCATCCTGACAATAAAAAGGAAGGAGAGTACAGTGGACATAAAACCTTGTTTTAAATCAGTGGTTTCAAAAGAACTGAAATCCAAAGGGGAGAATATACATTCTCCAGATAACTAAACTCTCTCTTTTTCCAACCTTTTTGTCTGACTCTCTCGTATGACAAGTAATGTCACATAACACTGAGGGTCATCTGTTGAGTGGACATCTTTCGGTATTTTTCCATTCTTGAAAAAAAAAAAAAAAATGTTTTCAGAACGATAGCCCTGCACCAAGGCTTTATGTAAAACTTTCTGCTTCAAGCATAAAAACTTTCTTCTGTTAAAAGTGATAAGCTCTTCAACTTGTTCCACCCACACATTCAACTCCTGCATCCCCGCAGACGGAGCCACCGGAGGGCCGCAAAGCCTCTTTATCAACACAAATTACACACTGAGAGATGATGTTTTACAAGAGAAGCTCAGAGCAGCAGAGAATCACTGTTACATGACAAATCAGCCAGCCGTGATTATTGAGTACGCAGGAAAACGCTGAAAATATCACGTAATAAAGGTACTTTGTGATGATTTTCATTTGTTGCTTAACTTTCTTAAATTTAACTTTATACTATGGGGTCAGAAAACAGTGAAGTCTTATTTTTTAACTCTTATTTTGATTACTTGTTTAGTCTGTTAGATGTACAAAAGCAGTGAAAAAATCACAGTTTTAAAGGGCTTAGGGCTGCGTTCAGTGCACATTTAAACCAATACTTGAATTCACTATCGATACCCAACGGTACCTTTTTTGGTGCATTACTAATAAAACAAAAACAACAAAATAACAAAATGTAATTTTTTGACAAGTTGCGGTGTGAGCTAATCTTCTGTCTCTGTTTGTCTGCTTGTGTGTGTTTAAGTGTGTTTGGTTGTGTGTCTGCTCATCTAGCAGTGATAGTAGGCTATTACTTAAATAATATATACAAAAGAAAAGAGACCAGAAAGCAGAATTATTACTGCAGATCAGTGCTACAGTGATAGTTTTGGCTTGCTTGGATGTCAACTGAGCAGCCAACAGAGCAGCCAATGGAACAGCCAACGGAGCGGCCGACAAAGCCGACATTTTGCAGCACTTTCACCTCTTGCCATGACCTGGTGTTTCTTACCAAAATGCGTTTTCAGCTACTGACGGATTTAACATGAACCAGTACTAACTAGTACCAACATAATTCAGTTGGTATATCCTTAAAGGTACCTAGTTCGGTAGCCAACCCTTGTATCTGGTCTATTTGTGTCTGGTTTTACATATTTTTATCCAAATTACAACAATATAAAACATAAAAAAGCAGTAAAATGTCACATTTAAGAGGACAGAACTGGAGAATTACTCAAGCAATTCATTGAGCATCGATTGTTGAATAATTCCTATGACAAGTTTTTTTCAGCTGTTTTGACATTTAATAGCAAAGTGCTGGGGTGAAGCAGTGGATCGTCATTCCTCTAAAGGAACATGTCTATAACTGGACATAAATGAGTGGCTCAAGCTTATTATTATACGTTTAATTATTGTCTGCCTTTTATACACAAGTCTGAAATCTATAAGGAACAGTGTGTCAGACTGAGGAGGATTTAGCAGTGAGGACTGCGAGCTGCAACCAGCTGAAACTGCTCCTGGTTAGAATTCCTTCAGTGTTCATTGTTCACAAGGTTTTTGCCATGTGCCAAAATATATAATACTGCAGTAACCTCACCATGCTTCCCTGGTCCACATACAGATCTATAGTTTATTTTAAGTGGTAAAGCACCTTGGACTTCCTTTGGACTGCCTCTGTTTTCAACAATAGACTCATGTCTCTCCTCGTGTGGGACAACAGAGGTGCACCACATATGTCTCGGTGCTCCTCTAGTCCTCAAACTCTACCTGATCCCAGTCCCAGCAGTGTAAAATGAATATCATTAAGAAAATCAATTAAGGTGGACGTTTCCCCCCACATGAAGGAGTTGGGGGGGGTTGGTGGTTCTTACTCTGCTCAGCCTCTTTGTTCTCTTTGTTTTACAGGCAGTGGTGGTGCAGAGCTGGACCCTGAAGCTTCCCTATAGCTGTCAAATTGGCATCCTTCCACCTACCTACCTCCCCCACCCATCACTCTCCCACACCACCCCACCTCCTCATTTATCTCTCTTTATTTCTGCCTCCCTTCCCCCCTCTTCCTCACCCCCATGCTTTTACCCTGCCAACTCCATCCCCATCTTCTGCTGCCCTCTCCTTACTCCACCACCAGCCTGCCACCTCCTCCTCCTCCTCCTCCTCCTCCCCCCCCAGACGCTGCCTCCTCTCAGCTCCTCCCCCACCGACGCCTTCTCCTCCCAACTCCACCCTCCCAGCTCTCTTGCTGCAGCACTCTTAGATGTTTTTATTCTACACCCATTAAAAGTAAGAACCGCTCCTTCTCGCCACCGTTCTTGACTCGCTCCCCCTGTTTTACAATCATGTTTGTTGGTTTCCATGGAAACTGATCCAGGTCGTATATCCATTATAGTGACGTTGGTTCGGTGGAATTCTGATTCCTTAAATAGATGGAGAAAATAGAGACTGGGACTACTGGTCACCGTTATCATCAACAACACCGTCACAGGGATTACTATATTCTTCACCATCACCATTGTTATCATCATCACCACCAACACTAGTGGACCATCATCATCATCATCATCATCCATGATGTGTCCTTGTGTGTGTTTAACTCAGCAGGTCTCGAAAGGTGGCAGGTTGGAGTGGATGCGTCACAAAACACTTTCCCTCAAAACTTTTCCAACGAGACCTGAAACCTGACCACAGTAACTCTAACCATTGTATGAGGATATGTTTTCACAATGCAGAAATATATACATTAAATACATTGAGTGTAATGTAATTTCTGTCCCCTTACAATAAGGAGATGTCATTTATGAACCCTTATCACAATGCAAGGTATTACTATCGACATCAGATGTGAGCAGCTCAAGAAAATAGTATATTTTTTACCTTCTTAGACTGTTTTATTATTATTACTGCTGTAATTTGAAAGATTTCCAGTGACCTAAAGAGGTTAAGGTATACATTATTTCACAAAAAAGCAAAGTAGAAAATGAAAGAAAGGTCAGAGAAAAATGAGCCCAATTTTGCGTGAGAGAAACATCTGTCTCTCTGTTCCCAGATTCCTTTTCTGTCTGCAGTTGTATCAGGATAAAACAATACAAAGAAGATGAAGGTGTACAGCAGCTTTGTGAAGAAAAACAGAGTCACAGCTGTAATGATTTAAATAACCATAAATTCAGTCTGTGCATGGCTTCAAACATGGACCCTTAAAAGAATACTTTACCAACAACATATCAATTTATATATCAAATTTTTATTCTGTGCTGCTTTTGATTTGTAAAGAAAACTGAAGAATCCAAAAAAAGCAAACATTGTTGATTAATTGAAGTACACAGGGGCGATGTTCAACAACACACTACTTGCACAGTATCAGCCGAACAAGACTAAAAGTAAACTTATCCATGCTCTTCCTTTTGGTTCAGGGCTGAAGGGGCTGAAGGCAAGGCAACATGTTTTGGAAGTACTAAGCATGCAAGTGGATAATTGAGACTTGGACTATACTGTGCAAGTAGTGTGAGAGCTTGCAAATAGATGTTTTGAGATATTGTTGTATGTGTTTCCCATTTACTTCAATTAGTCAACGATGTCTTCCATTTTTGGATTTTTTGTTCAGTGGAAGTTTTCTTCATAAAGGCATGATTATTTGATATATAAATGGTCATTTTGTGGGTGAAGTATTTCTTTAAACAGCCTAGAGGGAACACTTTGACCCTCAGTAGAAGGCAGATTTAATACACATGTAGTGCAGGGCTGTAATGTTGCTGTAATGCTGCTGTAATGTGACAGCGGTGCTGGTGGACATCCAAAGTCACAGGCACAACAGCAATCACTGTCAACATCAAAGGGACAACTATAATCAGCATCATATCGTTATCAACCATCATTGTGATGCCTTCAAACTGTGCAATTTAAAATAAAGGAATAGTCCAACATTTTGGTAAATACACGTATTTGCTTTCTGGCGAGTATTTATAGATGAGAGGATCGATGCCGTACTTGGTTCTGTCTGTTAAATATGGAGTCACTGCCAGCAGCCAGTTAGATTGGCTTAGACTTAATTAGCTCCATCCAAAGAACAAAATCCACATATCAGCACCTCTAAAGCTCACTAATTAACACGTCATATCTTGCTTGTTTAATCTTAACAAAAACCAAAGTGTAAAAAAGACAATTGGTGATATTACATAGGGGTTTGTGCCACATTATTTCTTAGCTCTGAGCAGGAGATAGTCGGGTGAAGACTCCACAAAGGTTCTCCTCCCAGCCAAAGGAACAAAGTCCCGCTCATCAACCCGCCAAATAAACGACAAAATGATGTTAACGCTTTGGTTTTTGTTGCGTTTTAGCCTTATATTTGACAGCCAATCTTCTCATCCAACTCTCAACCTGAAAGACAATATGCATACTTCAAAAATGTTGAGCTATGCCTTTAAGAGAGCCTTAACACAGTAACAGATTTCATCACAGCTCCAGAAACAGAAAAGAAGGGAAACTGGTGAAGCTACAACTAAACTCGCCCATCCACCCATGTTATTTATAGGATGCATGGACGTGCACAGTAGACAGACGAGGCTGGGCGACCATGAGACGATAAAAATTCCTCTGCTGTCAGAGATTTAGTCACACTGCATATACCATGTTATCTCTTTACTATCTCTCTGTGTGTTAGGCAATTGTGGGTAATATTGCAAATCAATGAACAGAACTGCTTCATGGCACCATGGGACTTGGATGATTTTTTATATTGAGGGTACTTCTTATATCATCCATCAAGTTCCTCGATTGATTTACCAGAAACTTTACAATATCATAATAAAAATTATGTATAATGTGACAAAGGATTTCTTCCATATCATCCACTCCAAACAGACAACCACTCACAGTCACACCTATGTGGCGTCCAATTAGCCAAACCTCCATGTTTATGGACTGTGGGAGGAAACTGAAACCCACACAGACACAAAGAGAACATGCAAACTCCACACAGAAAAACCTCCAGTACACTAAGCTGCTCAAATGCAGCTTTCTGGTGAGTCATCTGCACACGTCAGTCGTCACAGTAAAAATCAGTTTACTATGACGACACCGTCGCAGGTTTGGCCATAATTATTACGGGTCAGCACAGCTATCTCCTGCTGTGAGGCAGCAATGGAAATGCATATAAGCGTACCACAACATATAATTGCTAACATGGGCTGTACTGAGCTGCAACACACAGTGACATGTTTAAAAAACACCCTCACACATCAATCTGACCTACACTTGATATCACTGCGGGAAAAAATTTAAGACCCAAACTGCCAGTCAGTCCACATGACAGCCGCTCGGTATTCAGTCCAACAACAACAGCGACGTCTTATTTCTGATTGCATCCATCTCTCACAGAGATCGATGAGGGCTGGAGGGAAGAGGAGAGGATCATTTCTGAACTGAGAGAGAGGTGAAGATATTGATAAGAGGCAAGCGGGCCGGGGACACACACACACATGCTGCAGGGATTAACAGGGTGCAGGCCGAGGAGCTCCACTGCAGAATATTGATTGCTGAGACAACCAGCCATGAGGAGGAGGTGTGTGTCTGTAAAAGGGTGGTGGGGGAGAGGGGGGCATCACCACTGAAACACACACACATACACTAATAATACTTGATGCAGCACCATCGGTAGCGTACGGACAAAGGTAATGGATTGGACAGTGAATAGACGAGACGGCTTGGTTGACTGACGGAGACAGACAGTGTGTGAGGACAAAATGGTGAACAGAAACGAAGAAAGAAAACCTGTGCAGGCAGGCAGACAGACGGCTATAAAGACTGTCTGTCAGCATCAGCAGGCTGTGGTCCTGTCTGTCTGTCTGTCAGGTTATAAAAAGCCCTGTACAGTATGCAGCACGGAGGAGACGGCCGGCCACAATCAATAAGCTGCCACTGACCTTCATTGAACACAGAGAGGAAGAGCGTTCAGGAGGATAACCATGACTGGTCACATGGCTGGGGGAGTTTCATAAACACTGATGGTTCCCGTCTCACTGCTCTATTTCCTGTTTGAGGAGCTGACTGATCTCCATCCTTGTGTCTCCGTGTTTCCACCCTCCAGTAGATTTAACACAGAGAAAAAGAAACAGAACTGATCTCATGTCAGTTTCTCAGCCTGCTGCCGACTGTGTGTCATCCCACACACACACACACACACAGAGTTACTGAGCTCGATGGCTTCATCTCTCCAAACAAAGGGGTGCCGGGTGCCTTCTCTCTGAATTCAGAAGCACTTTTATATTTAAGCCTCGGGGTTCTATTCAACTCTTCAACAGTGATCCATAAAATCTGAGTTCTTCTTCGATTTTGTCTGCCGCTCTGGTGTTAAGCGCTCGCTGCTGAGGAGTTTTATCGCGGTATTACCCAGAGATCATTCACCAAACACTGGAGTGAGGTAAGCTCAGAGAAGTCTTTCACTTGAAAGGGAAATAGTGAGAGGCTAAAAACCTCTCTTCAGATCCAGTCTGATCCAGAAAGCAGGGTTTTCAAGCAGCATTTTTCAACGGGTGGTGACACGCCTCATCTGAAAGCAGCTATAATCAATACATTTATAATAGCAATGTCAAGGCTGAGTCAAGTTATTTTCATTTATATAGCCCAATACCATGAATCACAAATTTGCCTTAATGCTTCATGAAACAAGTGAAAACAATATGACGATGTGAAAGGTGTGAAAGGTGTCTCTGGTAGTGATGAGCCTCCAGCTGAATCTGAATCTGAATCTACAGAGCTTTATAGTGAGTTTCAGCTCATAGTTTATCTTTCAGGACCATAACTTAACTGTTATAGTTTACTCTCACCGCTCTCATAGCGTCGCTTTCAAAGAAGAATCTGTAAAAATCCACTGTACACTCCCTGCTCAGCTGCAAACAGCAGACAGACACAGTTAGAGACGAGCTGGTGGACATGGTGGAGCATTTAGCAGTTGAAGGGAATTCACTCAGGAGATGGTGGGGACCATGAGCTAAAAGAGAGTGAACACTGGACTTACATCCGACACAAACACAAAGACTCTACTGCTCTGTAAGTGCTCTGTCACACAGTGTTTCCCCTGAGATTTGTTTTCCACCACCAGTGCTGTAGTGCATGAGATTTAGGCCGCTGAAAGATATTTAGCATAGCAGCGAGAAGGACTTTAAGCACACATTTGTACACAGCTGTAGATGTCAAATAGCATTTAATAAAATGCTTCTCATACACCATATGCTATTTACAATCACTCCTGATCACTTCTGCTCTGGGGGCAGATGTAACATTTTACATTTAGTTTTTAATGAATGCCCTGAATCTAACATTGCTTGTAAAAACAACCGATGACTGAACAAGTAGAGCACCGACACAAGTTACAGACATAAAACTTGTATCCAAATAGTTGAAGAGGTTTTTGAGTAATGACATCATAACCAAGTCACAGAGAAACAGCAGAGAGTATTTCAGCCTCTACAGAAGTGTTCAGTGCGGCAACTGCGTGTGGCGAACACGGAGAGAGAGGTCAGACTTCAGGTTAACAATAAACCATGAATGCAGCCTCAGAAATGTTCAGTGTGAACTAAATAGTTTGCCCAGTCTACCAGACCTGTACAGCTGTTTTAGCGGAGCGTTGGGAAATTATCTTGTATGTTATGCGTCCCACAATCAGCTCTTCTGATCGGCCTTCAAATGATTTAAAATGAATATCAGCCGACTGTAATCAGTGGCTGATCAATAGGAGCACCCTTATCTGGGGTGCTCTTTTTCCAGCCTAATCCCTGCTGGCCCCTGACTCTGGCTGTTTGATGCACACATAGCTAGGATCTTTATATAGCAGCGGCGCTATCATTTAGCAGCAGTGCAGTGCCGCTGGTATATACATGTAGGGAAAACACTGTGTAACATCATAATAAATCTATAACTGTTTGTGGCCCAGATGTATCGCTCAGAACATAAGAAGTTTGTATGAGCCGTAGAGAAAGCTGCAAGAAGAAGCAATACAATAAGTCGAGCATGTGGCCCTTTCCAAAAAGACGTAGTTGAACTGGCGCTGCTGTAGTATGGTTGTCAAAAAACAAGGTTTCTACCTCTGGCAACTACTCATCATGGGGAAACGTTGGAAAGATAATGTCTGATTGACGCAAAAATAAAAATGTAGGTCTGTCCTTATTCAAGACACTCACAACGTAACCCAAAAACAGAGCAGTTTATGGTATCGGGAGATGGATACTAGAAAGTCAAACTCAACATCTTGAACCACAGACAAACTACAGTCTGAGCTTCATGTATTCTGTGTGAACACCACAGAAGAAGAGAACAGACATGTCATGCTCAGATAAAGATGTGAGAAAAGAAGCCTGACTCATCTTGTTTTGCTGTTGCCAAACTTAACCTGACCAAAACTCTGGAATCATCTCAGTGCAATAAATAATAAATGCCTCATTGTAAATTAAATCTTAACTCTGAAGCCACAGAACATCTTATCTGTCCGGACTACAAGGAAGTGCCGGCCAGAAATATAACCACAGACAGCAGGGCACCGCTACAGTTACACACACACACACACACACACACACACACACACACACACACACACACACACACACACACACACACACACACGAACAGAGCATAAACAGTCCAACTCCTCTTCTTGTGGTTTAGAATAATCCGAATGTGTGTGTGTGTGTGTGTGTGTGTTCAGTGCTGAGCAGCCAGGAACAAAATGACCAGGAGGAAAGAAAGCAGATCCATAAATGTCATGGCCCATGTGTCCAATCCTGACACTGAGAGGGGGATTGCAGATGCAAAGGTAAAGAGATTGAGCGCACGAGGTAGAGACAGACAGACAGACAGTCAGACAGAGACGGACAGATAGAGAGAGAGAGGGGATCACTGTTCTTTTCATCTCCACACAGACAGATACTGACCTTGTCTTGATATTAGATAAGCACTTTGTGTGTGTGTGTGTGTGTGTGTGTGTGTGTGTGTGTGTGTGTGTGTGTGTGTGTGTGTGTGTGTGTGTGTGTGTGTGTGGTGTCCTAACCATGTTCAAGTACATGCACAGACTGTGTGCATATGTGTGTGTGTGTGTGTATTTCTGTGTATTGGGATATCTGCTGTTCTTCAATATTCACTGAAGGTTGAAGCTGACTGTTTGTTGAAGCCAGTGAGACAGAAAACAGAAAACGTCTCTAACTTACCTACTGCTTATGGTTAGCCTGGTTCCAGACCATAGACCCCGCCCACTCAGCTGAGTAGGCTTGCACCTCTGGTCTGGCATACTGCAATGAATTTGCAATTTATCTCGTCCAAGCGATGGACGGACCAATGAACGCCGGGGGTGGGGGTGGGTCTAGCGATTAGCCAATCAGCGCCACGCTAATGGCGACCGTTACAGATCCTACAGACCACATTAACAATGCTATCGAGGTATTTCGCCACTACTCGCGTTAATGGAGGACCAAATTAAGGAAGCTGCTAAACTGGATTTAATGGCGATGCAGCTGGGCGTGCACGACGACTGAGACATTTTAATTGGCAATGCTCGCTTGTTTTCGGCACCCCCGAGGCATGGATACTAATGACGTCAGATTCTGGGTGAGTCGTTGATCTCTATTGATTGGTTAGGGAAAAATCAAATTCCCTCCCCCTTGTAAATCACCTTCAATGGAGGCGATGTCAGACTGAAGGTTCTGGGAGCTTCAGTCTGACACTCAGGCTAGCTCATGGTATGATATCTGGCCGTTACCTACACGCCAATAAACGTCTCAAACGTAGCTGTAGCACACTAGAACGACAATCCACCTAATATATGCAGTTCCCATAACCCCTTTGAAATTTCTATTTCATAAATTCATCTAACATTTGATAGTGCGGTCATTATAGTTGACTTATGTATTTAAACCTGCCATTGTAGGAACAACCTTCCTCCACCTCTACAATCATCATCTACGTTATCATTATTCAATATTTGTGTTTTTTTCATTGTACATCTTTAACAATTTTGTGATACTTGTTAGTGTGGAACTCTTATTCAATTATGCAATCTTCGTTTTCATCTTTTTCTTTTTATGTATGGTTGTTATTCTTTAATAGGAGAGGTATCTTCATGAGAGGTTTTTGGCTTCTAACCTCTCCTGCATAATGTTTTAACTTTTAATTCCCTTTTCCTGTATTTTCTATACATGTATGTGCAAATAAACTTAAACTAAAAGGATACATTTTGTATTTACGTGTAGTTTTCTGTTGTTGTTTGTGTGTGTGCATGTGGCCTGAAAGATCGTTGAAAGTATTTGGAGAAACTATTGATTACAGCTGATGTTTTGTTAAGTTTTATATGCAATTAGAACAAAATCCAGGGAGGGCTCTTTCTTCGGGTTACTTTCAGTCAGACTTGAAGAGATGGAAATTATCCATTTAGATATCACGTTCATTTGGAAAGTAGAAAAGAACAAAAAAAGTCTGAGTTCACCAGTTTTAAAAAAAATCACAGTTGATATTTTGAAATGCATATGATCACCAATAAAAAAGTCCCTGACCCGAGGACACAGCGTTATAAATACATCTCTCTGTCCCTCCCTTCCTCTTTCTGCTTATTAGTGTGAAATCAAATATCCAGTAACCAAAATCTAATTTTACAGGTCAAAGCGTTGGTCAGGATGTCAGAGTTTGTGGAGGAGGAGCTCAACATGTTTTCAGTCATGTACAATGTTCCACTGCCACTCACTAAGATCATGTTATTGGCTACTAAAAAAAAAACATCAGTCCATTTACACATCTTTGTCTTTTATTTTATTTTTTGTTGGCTTTGCTGACACACAGCCAGCTAACATGTGGAACCAAGCGTCCACTGCCCACCCTGCTGCCTCCACTGGTTAGTTGACATTAGCCTTGGTCACTCTGCACTGCACACCAGCTGGGTTGAGTGAGAGCTAGCTAGCAGCGCCACTCATTGCCACTACCGACTAGCTAACCAGTGGAGACTGGAGGGTGGCCAGTGGGCACTATGTTTCCAACACAGCTAGCCAACTGTCTGGTTTCCCACCAGATCTGGGTGGTGTGCAGCGCAGTTAACCTCTGAGATGTCGTGGAGCGGAAGTATACAGTTACATAAAAGGGAAATACTCAAGTAAAGTACAAATAGCCTACCTCAAAGTACAGCACTTAGATAAATGTACTTCATTACAATCCACCACTGGAAACTACTGTGATGCATTGATAATAAGTGTTGATCTTCTGGCTTTAATATCGATGCTGTTTCAGCATCCACGTGCAAAACCAACGGGACATATCAATGCCTGCAATACACCTGAGAGCTCAGTTATTCATCTCATAGCCTGTGGCTCTATGTGTGTCTGAGAGAGAAAGCGTCTTTAGCATGCATGTGGATATTTAAGCCTCCTGGCCTCTGTATACGTGTGTGTGTGTGTGTGTGTGTGTGTGTGTGTGTGTGTGTGTGTGTGTGTGTGTGTGTGTGTGTGTGTGTGTGAGTGCCTCGCTGCAGGCTATGAACATGCCATCTCTCCATGGAGCTCATTTGGTCAGATCCTGGGTGAACTCTGGGTTTAAAGATCTGATGGTTTCACAGGTGTAACTCCTACATCGTCCAGTGGCACAAAGACACACACACAAACACACACTCTCCCTGGTTGGTTGTGGTGTGTTGGTGGATGCTGTCCAATACAGCACTGCAAGCCAAGCGTCTGTCTGCAGGCCGGTTTGTTTCATGCCATCGACAACAAGATGGAGGAGCTTGTTAGTTTCAGAGTGAGAGAAAACAAAAAAAAAATCCAACCACAAGACGCTGCTGATCATTTTCAGGTAGCAGTGAGGTGTTAGGGGCTGGTGAGAAAAAGTACAACGGATCTGGCTCGTGAGACTGATCGCTGCAGAAATGGAAGCCAACTGCGGCAGTTCTTTTGTTCATAAACCCACGAATGTGCCAAAACTGATTGAATCTGGAGAATAGCCAACAGAAGACAAAGCCAGCACAATGCTGGAACAAAACGGTATTTTTAAAACGGCCATTGTTGAGAAAATACGTCTGTTTAATACTCTGAATTAATAACTGCTGGCTGCAAAAATGACCACAGGTTACATTTATCCTTTTAACCGTCAGAAAATGCAAAGCGGTTACTTCATTTATCAAACAAAAATGCCAAATATCTGGGTTCAGCTTTTGGGATGTTAAGATCTGCTGCTTTCCTGGCTCTTGTATCATTGTAAATCAAATATTGTTGGCTCCTGAGCGATGGATCTGGTTCTGGGATATTGTAGTGGGCATTTTTCCCTATTTTCAGACACCATATATAGACTGAATGATTTATCACTAGACAAGAATTTGAAGAACAATGCTTGTGTTTAGCCGACTGGCTTGTAGTCTGACTCTCTGGCTGCTCAACTGCCTGTTTTTCCATCTGGTTGACGGGATGACACATGCTGAAGTGTTAAGTTGCACTAAAAAACAGAGAGTGAGTGACAAGGAAGGAGGAACACACAAACAGCATGGAAATAAGATGTGAGGCTGCAGAGGCAGTACGGTGTGTGTGTGTGTGTGTGTGTGTGTGTCTGTGTGTGTGTGTGCAGGTGTGTGGGTAAAGAGGTCGGGCTTCCAATGACCTTTATCGCCCATCTGTTAAATCCACCGCCAACCTGGTGTGTGTGTGTGTACCTGGATCAACAATATATTCTGAATTATCACCATGGAAACAAAACTTTTACAGATCACACAATGTACACTAATGCAGTATAATCTATACTGTGGCTGAGGTCATATCAATGTGTTACTTCTCAATATTGTGACAGAAGATTGCTGAGTTGAGACAGTCGAGTTGGGAAATATATCACTATTATATTAATACTGTGACATGACACTAAATATCTATGTTATCTATGTTAATATCTATACTATGTTTCCAGTTATTATATCCACAGTACTGATGATCATTTATCGAACATGTGCAAATTATTTTCTGAAAGCACCAACAGTCGACCCTATAACGCTGTCTAGATATCGAGGGATTTGTTCCGACATTTGATTTTCTCCATATCGCCCAGTCCTAACCGACAGTTAGTTCCATGAACCAACTCAAAAACCACAAGCTGCCATTTTCAAAACAACAAAAGGGAAACAGCATGGAAACAAAAACATGGATTCTTCCCTCTCTTAAAGGTTCAGTGTGTAAGATTTAGATGGATTTGTTGGTGTCCGGTCATGAACTGCAGATTACAACCAGCTAAAACTTCTCCAAGCTAAAAATCTCTTAGTGTTCGATGTTCAGGAGGTTTTAATCGGGGGCCAAATTACCCACAGAGGTCTCTTTCCCTCCAAAACAAACAGACCAGCTGATTAAAACTGGCCGATTTATGTTGATGCCTGCTCATCTTTTTTTGATCCAGACATTCAGGAGGTTTTACCTAGACCTGTATTATCTGCAGAGCTCTCCTCCTTTCCTAAACAAACAGACCCGGTGATTTAAACTGGTAAAAACACATTATACCGATGCAGTTTGGCTTGTCACTGTGAGCGGTTTGTCCAACACATGCTAGCTACTATGCGGTCACCTTTTTTCTCCAATAACAAGATGCTGGCGTTCCAAGGACATTTTCACCGAAAGCCTGCTGGGCGGGTTTTTTTTTGTTTTTAACTCTATTTAAATATAATTCCAGCTAGCTGGCATACAGGAAAGGAGAGACGAACCCAGAGAGAAAATAACAAAACGTATGAGATGGTAAACAAAGCAATGTCACAGACCGATTCACATTGAAGCTACGTTAAGTTGCCCAAGAAAATAAATTTGCCGTTACATTTCATGGATGGTTATCCACGGAAGATTATTGTATATATTTCATTAGACACAACTAAACCGAATGACTTTTCCAAGACTTTCAGTGATTTTTACTAATTCCCTGACTTTTCGAGGCCTGGATAATATGTGTGTGTGAAATTCCACGACTTCTGCAGATTTTCTGTGATCGTGGAAACCCTGCTACACCGAAATGTACGCAGCCAATGCAGAAACAGCAACAACCGTGTGTAACAAAGAGGAATTTAACACATACTTTTAGGACTACAAACCGTACTAGGATAATGCTGAGAACAAAACACTACTGAGGTTGTGGACCTGAGCTGCACTGCCAAACAAAATGCAAGTAGAGTTCATTCCAGCACTGTGGGCTTAAAATACTGAGCAGCCTCAGCTAATCATTGACTCACAAAGTGGGGCAAGGGAGTGGGAACCGTTGTAAAGTGTTAAATCAACACTGACACTCCAAATATAACAATGTTTTTTTCCACTGAGGTTCTTCATAAAAAGGCAAGTGTGGAGCACAGAGTGCGAGTCGACTCAAACAGAGAAATAAAATGTGTATTCGTTCTTTCATTTGACAGCGAGTGGGTCAGCTGTCTGTCAGCTGGAAACTCATCACTTCATCGTTCAGTTGGACAATCAGGAAATCAGTCAGTCATCCTACTCATCAGTCAGTCAGAAAATAAGTCAGCCAGTCATCCGGCTTCGTCCCAGCAGCCAGCAGGGGCATGGATACCAGAGATTAGAGGAGTGTCCAACACTCTGAGCCCCACTTAATCCAGTCAGTCACAAATCTGCCCCAAGCATGACGATTAACCCCTTTCCCCTGCAGGAAGCAATCCTAGGAAAATGCAGCATGGATTAGTCCAGGCAAAGGTCACTGCTGGACCAGGCTAGTTTCACCCTGCAAACACATATGCAACACTGCTGAGCCGCTGCCAGTCACCACAACCTGAAATACTACTTTCAACCAAGTTCCTGAAACAATCAGCAGAGGTCAACATGTGCATGAATGCATAGCACTGCCAGATAAAATATTATACTAAACCCTTCAACAATCAGTGTCCTCACTGCTGTTTATTTCCAACATGTTCCTGTAGTTTTCCGTCCCATAACTTGCTCAAAAACATTGTTTTTTCTAAGTATTTTTGACATTTTTGCCTTCTTTTCAACAGTTTTGATCAACAGCAAACGTGGCCAGATAGAGGGGTGCGACATGCAGCTGTGAGCGGAACAGTGGATTCTGGACAACTTTAAATGCTTCAAATACTTCGGTCTTTATTTTTGTGAAATGGTCTAATTGAGTACAATTCTGAAATGTAATATTTGTAAAGATCCTGGACATTTTTTATTGGGACTGTCATCCCAGGCAGGAGTCTAAGACTCTCAGAGGTCTAAGTTGCTAGGTAAATTCCTTTCCTGGCAAGGAAATGTAGAATATCTAACTGTATCCAAGACAAAAAACATCAGTAATAAGGGTAATAAGGCAATGGTTAAAGAAATCCTCCCATGTAAAGCCTCAGTGCCAAAATAAAAGAAAATGACAGCAGCTTCTTAAATGTATGACAGCCACTGATGAATCACTTGCCAGTGATCCCAGGCACTTCATTCAAAGATAGTACATTAAGGAAACTGCCCTCTTTGCTAACACGCTAGCATAACATCTTAGCAGTTGATAATATGTCTGCTCCCTAGTGGCTAAAATTTAATTAAGTACCTCTAAGGTATGTTTTTCCTATGGCATGTCCAAAACACAGCCACTGTTGATGTTGGCATGGAACTATCCAAGTTCTCAAGGCTGCGTTCTCCAGCAGAACCAAAGTAAAGGGTGCATTCAAGCCAAGGATGTTTAAGTATTCTGACTCCCCCCTCAGCCCAATAATTTGGCCATTTAAGTGGCCTGATCCACCTGTTGTTCAGCATGAATCCGAACTCAGTTCAAGACCCCTACTTGGGCAAACTTCCCTTAACAAGCTGTTACTGTATCATCCCTTTACCAAACAAGTGGTTCACCTTTTTGGTTTAAATGGAAATCCACATATAAATATTTGACCCGTCACTCTTTTTCCCTGTGTATTATTTCTTCTCTGGGCAGCTAAACTGCCTTCAGACTGAAAATGATCAGCATTCACCAGATTGAGTTGTCCATTTCGACTCAAGCCAGGCTCCCTCGTGACCGAGACCAGCTATCAGTTTATACTATTAGAAGTCGGAGATGAGAGGGAAACTGGCTTGCAGGAAGAGGAAGAGAGCTGGAGGGGGCGAGGGCTTCAGGGAGCAGTAGAGGAGCAGTGGAGGAGCAGTGGAGGAGCGGAGTTCAGCTCCAGCTGTATTAGATAGCTGATCTCTGCAGGGACTCTCTGGTTCCAGTGGCTGAACACTGAGCACACACAGCAGCATGGCCGCCAGGCAGCACTAGACTGCCACAGACAGCCGAGGTAATTACATGGAAACGCTTCCTGTGTAACCCACTATAGAATAACGTATATAATGCTTTATGATTGACAATTATATCCTGAGGACGTTATTATATGACAACTTTAGTTTGGGTTATCCTCTGGGAGGTGAACAATAACAGTTTTAAACACCCTGAAAACCTGCTTTCTTACTCAGCTCCTGACGATAATTAATAAAGTTCAACATGAACACAGTGTGTTCTGTAAAACTTAGAGACAGTTTTAGTTTTTGCACCTGATTGTTCATGTTTAATCGTTGCTCCTTCTACTGCCTTGGGGTGGTAAATGGTAGATGGACTGCACTTCTATAGCGCCTTTCTTCTGACTACGCAAACCACTTTCACACTACTGAGACGCATTCAAACTCTGGTGGCAGAGGCTACCATGCAGGGTGCCACCTGCTACATCGGTGATCATCCCAAACAGCCATCGGGAGCAATTTGGGGTTCTGTTTCCTGACCAAGGATGCTTCAACATGCCATGACCTGAACTCCAGTATTTGGATATTAATTTGTTCTTCTTTTGAAGCTTTGAATATTGGCTGCCACAAACTACTCAAGCTCTGGCTCCCCAAAAATGGCATTCAATACGGCCCTTGTTGTGCGGCAGTTTCATGAAGGAACAATTTTCTTTCTACCAAACTACACCCGCCAACCATATCACTGTGCATAAGGAAGCAAGCACCTACCCATGGACGAGCGGCTCCTGCTTGTGACAGCACGAGATGTAAACATTAATGGCGTCTACCTTGGCTGAGCTGTGATGTTAGCCAGCTCAGTGGCAGTTGGCAGGTGTGGTTTGGTAGAAAGAAAACAGCTCCCACATGAAACTGCTCACGACAAAGTCTGTGGATTATCTGTATAAACATAATAGATAAGCCACTGTGAAAATATTTCGACTGGAGGGCCGAGCTGTGGAGGAGCGAGGGCTTCTTCTTAATTATTATATATGCGTAACTTTGCTGCGTGCTGTTGTCACGAACGTGAAAATTAGTTATAGAAACCAAAACCATTTTTTGTATCAAACTGTAAACGTTGGGCATTTTAACATGGGGGTCTATAGGGATTGACTGGCCTCTGGAGCAAGCCTCAAGTGGCCGTCAGAGGAACTGCAGTTTTTGACATTTAAAAGTTAGCTTCATTTTTCAGTCCTGGAGGTCGCAGCTTGATCTTAAGTAACCAGGTCATGATTGCTGTTGAGCTTTTCAGCTGTATTTTTTTAGTGCTTTGAGCACCACAAGACGAGTGAAATCTAAATCCATTATGTTGGAGAGAGGACCGACATCTGTGCATCCGATATCTCCCACACTCGACAACTCACACCAAAACAATCTAGACTGATGAACAGCACTACAGGGAAGAGGAAATATATGTATTTCTGGCTTTGGGGTAAATTGTCCTGAGCTTTGCTTTACCTACTAAAGGGAACAGTGCACCTGACAGAACAAATGACCTACACCACAAACCAAACAAATTCATTGTCATTCTGCACCTTCACCTACCAATCGTCTCTGTTCACTAACCCTCAAAGCAACGTGGCTACAAAGTCTTGTTTTTGCTCTCACTGTGAAGCCTTCTCTCTTTATGGTCCTCCTTTCACAATTTAGCGAGACAGTTTATTACTTTGTGACGTAGCTACAACCATAAGGAACATATAGTACAGAGTCAGACACGTGTATCAGTGTGTATCATCTGATTCAAAACCCCTGTGTCATCACAAGACCCTTTTAAGAACTGAAACATGTTCATGCTCAAACAAAACTGTGAAGCACCGAGCTGAAAAATCTTTTTAACATGTTCTTCACACAGAGCTGCTGAATGGTTTTACCCTCTGAGAGTTTGCTGTGAACTCTGAAAAGACTTTAACCCTCTGAACACTTAAACAAAACCCCACCTCTTTCAACCTCAACACCCACGTCTGCCTGAAGCTTTGGGTTTTGTTGAGCTTCTCTTAAACAAACAAGACGAAACCTGCAGAGGAAGAAAGAAATACAACCTGAGCAAGTGAAATAGAGAAACCACAGGGGGCTTTGAAAACATGTTTCACTATGAGGGGAAAAGAGAAAATAGTATGAACAAATAAAGTCCTTTGATCCTTTGCATTTTATTCACAATACATCCGTCTTTGAACATGTGACCTGAATCAGACTCTGCCTGGCTGATGTTGGAGGAATTACATCTAAATGTCAAGAAAATTCAACAAATAGGAATTTCAAATATCTAACTGACTGTGCCATCATCCATTCACTTAACTGAAATGGTTTAAAACATGTCATATAAATAATCAAATCCAACATGCAGTGGGTTTAATCTCTGCTGATCTGCCATATCAACCTAAAAATTGTGTTTACACTCAAGTGTTTGACCTCTCCTTGTTTTATGGTTCCACTATAAAGGCCAGGGAACTCCACACTGCCTTAGGCAACACTAATCAAACACTGAGTCTGCACACAATAGGCTGAGCTCATCAAGCTCAGAGCACGAGTGAGCCGCCCGCCAGGCAGAAGCAGTTGAACACTGAGAGACTTTCACAGCAGAAAGCTGCTAAACATCCCACCATTACAACCATTACGTATCAAACACGGACTAATAATAACTTGCATGGCAATGCTTCAATTACAGGAAATACTACTGAGAAAAGTACCTTAAATTAAGAGCTTCAAGAAAATCAGTTTGTCTTATTAAATGTATGCAGCGAATGTTAGTCCAGCGTTTAGACCACGTTATCCAATCTCCAGTCACTTCACATTAAGTGGGTTCTGATCCATTATGTCACTGTAAAAAGGTGGCAAAAAAACATTTAGATTTAGAATAAGTTTCTTTAAGCAGCAATGTTACCATTACCTTGTAACAGAGAAAGACATGATCCTGCAGCTAAACATGCACACTGCATGTTAAACAGTGTGGTCGCCAGGGAATATAGAGATGGATCTTGTGGACCCCTACAAAGTGAAAGCTAAGAATAAGAGCTAGTTTGGATGAGGAGCGTGAGAAGGAGAAAAGAAACTGTCTGTCAGAAAGGAGCATGAGACACTGGTACAGTGGATATGTTACCTGTTGGTCCCAACATGACTGATTCTGACAATAGTTTGTTTGCAATCACGTGACTATTACATGTTTAATTGAGACGGAGGTCAGGAAGCGATGAATCTATACACTGTGAGAATTGGCAATAGCAGGAATATGACTCCATAAAAGGGTTGGATGAACCTGCAGGCGGCAGGTATCATCAGAGAATTGAACCTCATGTTGAATGTGAAGTCTGCTGGACTATTTCTGTGTGCTGTTGGGTCCACGACTGAAACCACTGCCATCTTGTTTGTGGCTGGGTGAGTAATTGTACTTGAGTATAACTGTCATTTTAGACACAAAACAAGCACCACTTTGGCGACGTGTGCAAACGATTTCGAAAAAGCGCTGCAAGAAGCACATATTTCAGCACTGTGCATAGATGCACCACTGTCAAGCTAGTGTTACAAGTTAATGTCAACTAACTTGAGCTATTATTGTTACCCACTAACGTTATGTCAACCAGTCCCAGAGGTCTGGTGAAATGCTGTTAAAAATCTGGGTCATGGCTAAGGACATGAGAAGTTGTCATATCACATTGTTAATTGCATCTAACTCCAAGCATACGAACAACGCTTTGACATTACCATTTGACATTACCTGACTCCTCCTCCACTTCTCCAGACTGAAGACGGAGGTCTTAAAGTCACATCTGCCGTTGCTGTCAGTGAGGTTTTTTTTTTACTCTTCTCCTTTAAGTCCTGCTATTTTCCAGACTTAAAGTGGCCTTTGTTTTTTTTCCCCAGTGTGATCACTTGGATTAACATAAACAGCATAAACCAGGCATTTGTGCTGTGTCTGCTGCCTCCAGGTGTCTTCTGGAGAGCACACCGACGTGTGACGTCATATGCAAAGAGGCTATTTAAACTGATCAGTATGCTTGAAATGTCATCAGGTATCAGTTGTCAGACTTAGAAATTCAATTTGAATCACCGTTTTCAGCCTCAGGGTAAAATCCTAGCAGGGTCGACCAAACCGGCCAAGAACTAAAGCAGGCAATAGAGACTACTGCCGTTAGGTTATTCATTTTATGGTGACTTAAAGACCAAAATAAGGATCAATTTGATACCCTGCTCTTGATTCCCGTGCTGCCAACAGTTCCTGTATAATTAACACCTGAAGGGAGCGCAGGTGAAGTCGTTTTGCCGATGACTCATCTGCAGGGGAGTAAAAATATCAACTTTTGATCTTCAGCCTTTAATGGCCTCTAACACACCAGCTCTAAAGCCTAGTTTGGTTAACATGGCGTTTGTCTTTCTGATAAAATATACTGTTGATACTTAGTCCACAGGATTTAATGTCATAATCCAATGTGCTGTTTAATTAGGGTGCATCTACTACATCTACAAAGCTTGCTAAAATTGTATTGTTTTTTAGAGATGACACATGCGCAGCGTTTAGAAAAAGTGCTGCAAGAAGCTCACAGCACAATAAAAACTGTTTCCAGGGGACACTAAAAAGTGATGCGTCTAATATCGTGACCCTGTTTGATGTTTTTTTTGAAGAAGTCCAAAACATATCAGTGGGCCAAACAACATATTTTAAAAAAGCAAAGAAAAACACAACAACAAAAAAATGTTGTCTGTCTGAAACCAGAGAAGACGTACAGGTAGAGGGACATATATATTCAGATTGATATGTATAGTCGACCAGCTCCCTGTTCTGTCTGACAGAACTACTCATTTATCCCTCTGTGATGTGCGTCAGCATGTACTAATGCCATCAAATTAGTCATGAATGTCCCTTCGACAATTTCACCGAGAAGAATTCCTCTACATTTAATGGTCTTGGCAAGTAGAGTGATTCTGCTTGTGACCATCATGCCTTCAAATACTTCACATCATCGCATGGAAATGTTGACAGGCTGGATTTAAGATGGATATCTTACAAATGTCATGTCGGGAAAATGCAACACTATACGACAGCGGCACTCACTGCAGCCGTCAGCTCTCTGCGAAGGCATTTCACAAAAGGCTACAGCTGAAGATATGCGGCCTCCTTCACTGCGAGCCGCCGCGGGAGGAGCTCGACAGGCTTATTGTTAGAAGCAGATTGAAGTGCTTTTTGCGCTGATCGAGTGTGAGACAGACAGCATGAATGATGATTTGGAAGAAAACACTTAGAGATCCACTTAGTGAGAAATACAGGTGTTTGGTGGAGAATGATGTATGAACATACAACTACCAAAGTGTCAAAGAAAAAAAAAATAACACGGCAAAAACAAAAATCTAAAGATCTATTTAGACAGAGACCGAGATGGCAGACAGACGTGCACGAGGAGATAAGTCAAGAAGTGGTGTATTCTATACAGTACGTCGTTCCTACCAGGAACAAACCAAGCCACTTTTATTTAAATAACCCAGTTATCACAAATCATAACTTGCCTCAAGGTGCTTTACAGTCTGCACAGCATACGGCACCTTCTCTCCTTAGGTCCTCGATTTAGATCAGGAAAAACCCGCGACAGAGGAGGGACAGACATGTAATAGAACTAGACTCACTATACTCAATCACACCAAAGTAGTGTTGAAACAACCCGTCAACTGAAAGGAAATGAATCCCCTGGCATTTTGATTTTTGATTAATCATTTAAGTCATTTATTCAAGCAAAAAAACAAAAAAGAAACAGTGTCCCTAAAAGTGAAATGTTGCTGCTTTAGTCTGTTTTGTATCATCATTGTAGATTGTTCTCCTTTGGATTGTCAAAGCAAACAATCTGAAGATGTCACTCTGAGAACTTTGGATATTTTGTGGTGTTTTTCACTATTTCTGCACATTTTAGACTAAATGATAAATCTGAAATAATAAAAATAACTAAAGGAGCAGGAGCTGAAACAATTAGCTGAAGAAACAATGTGCTTAACAGTCAACAATCGATTAAGGTAATCTTTCTGCCAAACATTTATTTCCATGCTATTATCCTGTTGCTCTTTTGAAAATGGCAGCTTGTGGTTTCTGAGTTGGTTCATGTAACCAGGAAAATCAAATATCAATATATTTTGGACCAAATACCTCAATATCGATATTGTAGGGTTTTGACTGCTGGTGCTTTCGCGAAATTTACACAAGATTTTTGATAATCACCAATAATATGGATATAATGCCGAATTAGTTCTGGTAAGTTCAGAAGATTATGTTACTTTATTGCAATGCAGCCTTTTAAACCAGGAGAATAAAACACTTGATTGATATTCAGAATTTAAGACAATATCTCGCCTCATATCATGACACCGATGTATTGTCAGCTCACTTTGGACCATCATTCAGACAAAAGGAGACGTGTTAAGACGTCATATTGACTCTTGGAAACTGTGATGGACAGTCTAGCATCATAGTCGATAATGTTTGATGATGAAATAATTGTTAGGTGCAGACCTGGACCACAGACGTGTGTCTGATACTAATTACCCATCATTAACACCAAAACAAAACAGGCAAGAATGATATCTACCAAAAGCAATCTACTAATTTACTTCACACCTGAAAATTGAGCTACAGCAAAGCTCCACCTTTGGGAGAAACCTAGTTTGGTTAACAAAAGCTACTTAGAAAGACTAGTTGGACTTTTTTGTAACAAAAATGATCAAACTGACAATTTACATGTGATATGAAAGTGCAACAAAATATAATACAAAAAAAGGCACAAAACAGCAAAGAAATGACGCTCAGATAAGATTACTGCAGAAAGTGCCCACCTGTCCACAGGTCATATATAAACAAAAAATAAATAAAATACCCCAATATTCATGGGAAAGTGCGAGGAATGTTAGCTTTGGTTTTGTATATGATGTGCATCAGTCAGATATTTGCCTCCAGACACTACAGCCCAGCATGCACACAAAAAGTTACCTGAATATTTGTTAATAAATAGCAAAAATCAATACTTAAGACACCTCATATTTTTCACAGGTGAGCTGACAACCCAGCTTCCTGGAATACCCCTGAGAGGGGGTGCAGCTGGTCAAAGGGGGTTCGATTACAGTACAGAACCTATGGTAAAATAAAATTTAAAGGTCAATATTTTCCTTTAATTGATCAGTTGTTTGTAATTTTAGCAGTTAGATACACAAAAACTGGCATAAAGTAATTTAACTACTTGAATCGTGATGCAAATATGAATGTAGTTGAACTGCGAGCCAGCGACTGCAGAATACTTCACCGCTCCCCAACACTGCCAAGTGGAAAAACACAGTGAAGGTAAGAAAGAACAAAAATCTACAAAGAGCGCTCCCAAGGTGCAGCAGACAGAGACTCCAGAAATAGAGGGACCCAACCCATCCAGGAGGGAGAGGAAGAGGATGAAGGGAAAAAGGGGATTAGTGGGCAGGCTATCCTTCTCCCCTGCCCTCCTGCAGAGCACATGGCTAGGTCAGGGGAAAACTGGAGTTATTTTGGAGCAGAGCAGAGAGGAGCTAAGCAGGCCCTCGCAGGAGGATTTATCCTGGGAGAGGCTCTTCTAGTCCTTACTGTCCACAGGCAGACGGCTGAGGGTGGAGGGAGGAAAATCTGTGAAGACCTTAACCCCTTAGACGCCACACACTAACAGCACAAGTCTGTTAAATTCTGTGATTTATCAATGTGAGGCCTGATGGTGCTTCACAGCTGCACTAACAATTATGTTCATTATTAATTCATTTGCAAACTATTTTCTCAATTGAACAAACACCACAGCTCCACAGTATCAAAGCTGACCTCTTAAAATGCCAGTTTTTGTCCGACCATCACCCCAAAACACAAAGATATGTATCTTACAATAAGATAAAACAGAGACAAGCACCAAAGTCTCATATGGGAGAAACTGCAACCAGTGGATTGTTGAAAGATTTGCATAAAAATGACTTCAAGGTTCAGTGTGTAGGATTTAGAGGGATTTATATTGGCATAAATGTAATATCATATCACAAGTATGTTTTCTTAGTGTATAATCACCTGAAAATAAGAATGGTTGTGTTCTCGTTATCTTAGAATGAGCCTATTATATCTACATAGGGAGCAGGTCCTCATTTATGGAGATCTCCATGTTGCACCGCCATGTTTCTACAGTGGCCCAGAATGGACAAACCAATGGCCACTGTAGTTAAAAGACCCTCCACGATGAGAAAACTGCATTTTTTTAAACATGAAACTGCTTTATTTAGTGTTTCTACTGGTTAAATCACTGGGTCCTTTTGTTTTGGAGAGGAAGAGACCTCTGTGGATAATTTGGCTCCCGCTAAAAAACCTCCTGAACGTCTGGATCTTAAGATATCAGAGAGACAGGTGAGCACAGATTAGCAGGTGCTAACATCTGGGCTCGAACATGCCAAACAGCGTTGGAGAAACACTGATTTGTAACGTGAAACTGTTTTATTCAGTGTTTTTACCAGTTTAAATCACCTGGTTGGTGTGTTTTGGAGAGGAAGAGACCTCTGCGGATGATTCAGCTCCCGGTAAAAACCTCCTGCACAATGAACACTGAAGGAATTCTAACCAGGAGAAGTTTCAGCCAGTTGTTATCTGCAACCCCCCCTAAATCTTACACACTTCTCCATGAAATGATGACTAAATTCACAAAATTGCACAATAATTTTCTGAAGATTGACTTCTTCTTCTTGAACTCGCCTCTAAAATACACAAATTCAACTTAAATGGATACTTTTAGTAAAAATGTTCTGCAGCTTAATTTCAAAGTGTTGGAGTGTCACAGGAAGCTTGATGCAACTATAGTAAGAAATCAAACCTGAACCGAGTTTAAACCAAACTGTACAAGAGCACACGACTAACAGTAGACGACGTTATGATGTGCCTTTTCACCTGCGACCTTAAAAGCAGCAGCTGAATGCTCTGACCTACACCACACTGCACACTGAAGAGAGACAGCGCTGTATCCTTCCACTGATGGACGGTGGTGGATATCTGACAAGACACCGGCAGATCTAAATCTCACTGTAGGTCTCACAGAGGTGCCTCACCCCACAGCTCTCTGCCTCTGATGTCTTTATCTGCTGCTGTGACCCAGCAGGAAGAAGAGAAACATCAACTAGAAATCAAAATCTGGTTCATTTGCTGCACACCAAACTGCCACCAGAAAACCACCTTCTCTTCTGACGGGGACAAAGAATGACATGACTTTTAAAACAACCAGCAGCAACTTTTGACAAACTTAAAGTTTCCCGGGAGACGTTGCCATGGAAACATACACTGTGTATACAGTATCCTTGATGCTGGAGGCAGGTCTGTGCGGTGCTTAAAGGGTCTGACCTTCAGCTGGAGCACCTCGGCTCGAGCCTCTCCGTTAGAAAGCCTCTGCCCCTGCTGAAGGGCCCTTGTGCAAGGCACCGAGTTCTTCTCAGCTCCTGCTCACAATCCAGACTCCATCCCTGATCTCTGACCTGCCTGTGAAGGGTCTCTCGTTGAAACTAACAAAGGATCATCAAACTCCTTCAGCTGTGGAGATGTTACATTTTCATCTGTGTGACACAGTCAGAGCCACTGCAGTCGTCACACAGTGAGAGAGAAGAGACTGTTTACACTGTCTTCATGTGCAGCGGGACGAGTCCCACGTTGCCGCCTTCTCATTAACTCCAATTCTGATGCTTTCAACACAGCTGGGACGCATAAGAGCGGCTCAAAATGAAACCAACAACAATACAAACACATGTGAGTGTTTAGCAGCAAGGTGTCAGAACTGTTATCAATTAGTAAAACTCAGAATATTATTACACTGGTTTCACAAACCCCCATACAGCACATTATGACAGGTCTAAAAATAACAGCGTAATCATATTAACATACTGAACTTAAAGTCACTCCCTTGTTTGCTGCAGCTTAAAGATCATTAGCAGAGTATTTAGTTGGGTTATTTTATTATTTTTACGCTCTGATTATGGAGAACAGTCATTAAGCTACACAAATATGTGAAATAACAAACGCACTAGACGTTGAGAACAAACAAGACAAAATCTGATGTTTGATTTATAACTTTTTGGATTTAATACACATAAATTAAATTCTATATAATTAGTCAAGTGGGAATTAGAGGGGGATACAATTAAAAATCTGTGTTTAATCATGTTTTTGTCCCTGATATGTCACCGTGCTGCCCTCCACCACATGTCATTATGGGCCATTCAAATGAGAGCCAACTGTTTCGATGCTTGGCACGCGCCACCGATTGTTCCTCACTGTGTGCGGGTGCTTGGTCATTCCGCATCACCCACCCACCCACTCATCCATACACACACACACACACACACACACACACACACACACACATATACACAGACGCATACACTTTCTAACAGACACATGCACGCGCTCATTACTCAATCACACACAGCCGTCCAAGACGCGCGCATGCACGCACGCACGGGCAGCACCAGAACAATGTGCGCCGGTCAGGAGCACGCTGGCCTACTGCACTCTGCATCACACCACAAACACGGCCATGAATGATAATGATAATCATACTTGTCGCAGGACGGAGCGGAGCGGAGCGGCCTGCCGGAGCCGCGCAACGACCGACACACTCCGCCTGAGAGTGAGGAGCAGCTCCGGTGTTTTAACGAGCTGCAGGCGGTGTGGCACGGAGCCCTGCTGCCCTCCAACGCAGCCCGGTGCGAGAGGAGCGCGATGACAACAACACAATACAACTTAGTGACGCGCTCCAGCTGGAGACTGGCCGCATGCAAAGTGTCTCACTCAGTGTTTTATTACTGTTATTCTGCATGTATCGATAAGTGATCAGAGCCCCTGGTGTGATGTGACCGCAGAGCAGAGCAGAGGAGGAGGAGGAGGAAGAGGAGGAGGAGGAGGAGAGCCCTGCAGACACTCAGCCAGCAGCATGCAGGGAGCAGGAGCAGGAGGAGAACAGTCCGGAATACAAATAAATAATAAAAGCACGCAGAAAACGCCTCTTACCTTCACTTCTGCAAGATTACAAACATGAAAGTCGAGCCGCGGTTTCCCAAAGTCTGTTTCTCTTGTCTCCGCTGTTTGCTTCAATGGTTCATTCATTCGCCTCCAGGTTTGCTTTTTCTTTAGTGTTTATTAGAATCGGACAATATAACCTGCTGTATGAAGGGAGGGAGTGAAAGCACACAACAGGAGGACCCTCAAGACTCTCTGTGGCAACCGGAGGGGGGCGGGGCCACGGCTGCTTACATCACGGGGGGAGAGAGAGAGAGAGAGAGAGAGAGAGGACTGTACTACCCATGCACTACACCCATGTGCCAGTTTATTAGGTACACTAGTTAAAACAGTCAATATATGCTACCTTTGAATAAAGCACTGACAGTTGGAGTACAGCTCTGGTCATGTGTTTACTGCTTGTATTGTAATTGTGAGTCTAAGTGCTCTTTTATTGCTTATATTTGTATTTTAATTTTATATATTTATTTATTTATAGCACAGAGTATCATATCATATATCGATAACCCTTGCATTTCTCTGCTCTGTTTTGAGAGATATGTTATTGTCTAAAACCCAAAATACCTTTACCATCATTTTTTTTTTTTTTATAGTAGCAATGACTGTGGTTTTTCATCACACATTCGACATGTAACAAGTGCAGCTGTTTTTAAGAAGAGTTTAAAGAGATACCTGATGGCACAGAACACCAGCCCATCACAAATAAGGTTTGTTACATGACTGTACGAACTTTATTGTGAAACTTTCCTGGTCTTGTTTTAGTCTGAATCACTTTATATGCTGTTTTTAGTAGTAGGCTACTACAGTTACCTTTGAGCTGTGAAAGTATTACTGTTATCACTATTAATTTGTTTTCTGACCATATTGTGGTTAATCTATTAGTTGTTTTTTTTAATTTTTTGTTTTGTAGTTTTCCTGTTTTATAGGTTGTATTTTGTTTCTTTTTGCCTCTGATTATTAGTTATATATTTGTTTAACTCTATGATGTTATGATGCTTGTATGGACTCCAGGAAGAGTAGTTGCTACCTTGGTAGTGAGTAATGGGGATTAAACAAATAAATAAATTGTATCATATCGTATCGTATCGTATCTCATCTTATGTTTCTGCTATTTTGTCCACCCCATTTTTAGCATTAAAGGTCGGCTAAGTAACAGGAACACCTCTCTATGTGATGCAAAATGATCATACAGTTGAATCAACACATCTCTCTGCTAAAACTGAACCGCATTATTACTGTTGGCTATTCTCTTTAGCTCATTTTAGTTAGTAGCAATTGTAATAGTAATAGTTAGTAATATTCATACTGGTTCAAATAAACAATTCAAACTTTCCTGAGCAACAGTTTAGTGAAAAAGGAATAAAAAGCCTGTCCCAAATATCAGTGCGTTGAGTTCAGGGATTTAAGCGAATATTAGCCCGAGCTACTCAGTGAAGTTTTACCGTATCATAATTTTTTAAATGAATACATTTATTTCAATCTTTAAATATACAACTCCAAACACAACAGCTCGGACATGACAAATAAAATTAGTAGCTAAAAAATAGAAATAAGAAAATAAAAATAGCATTATATTCATTCAAAATAGCAGGGTTACTGAAATGACTGATTTCCAGGAAACGTACAGAGAATGGCCGAGCTGATTTAGGAAACCAATGATATATGAAAGATGGCAGCATGGACCCAATGTTTTTTAAATAAGGGTCCTAAATTTTATAACATAGCTAAATGTACCTAATAATCTGGAAGCTGTGTGTGCCACTGACTAAATCCATGTAAAACAACAGAAACAGATTTCTACCTCTCTTCTATCCATTCACTCTCCTTCCTTCTGTTATGTGTCATCACAGCCGTCACAGCAGATTTCATAATTACCCACAATACAAATCAGTCAACTGGATGATTTAAACTGAAATACCTAATTGCTAATAGAGTATCAGCAATACTTAATTAGATTCATCACTTCAGATCATGTCTAGATGCCTCTGATAGATTCAGCATCACAAACCTATCACAAATCAAACCTATTTCATAATTATTACTTTGGTGTCAAAACAGCTGACGATGCATCAGAACACAAATGTCAAAAGGAGAAACTTTTCGTGCAAACATGCCGGGTCACTGACTGACGCATGAACTCGCAGAAACACCAATTCATACACACAGAGAAGAAGCAGTTTGTCAGATAAGACGAGACAAATTCACGGTGGAATAAGTCACGAGAACAAGTGTGTGAGGTTTATAAGTGACACTATGAATTATTTACAGATAATAAATCCTGAGTGATGTGCAAGAAAATAAAACTTGAACAAAAAAGCTTCACAGATATGAAACCAACTCCGCCCAAAACAGACGAGCAGCTGTGACTTCCAGTGAAAATAATCCTCTCAGTGCATATAGAGTATATTAAAAAGCACATTCTGGTGCTGGAGTTTTAATATATTTCTTGGACAAACATAAAGCCGGCGCAGACACTTCGGGAACAGACTGGATGTTTCATTTCTTTTGCACAGTGACCTTTACACTGGATCACTCATATACAAATGTTTAAATATACACCAACCATGACACTCATCAAGCTGCTGATACCCGTGCGTATGTGTGTGTGTGTGTGCATATGTGTGTGTGTGTGAGACAGAGTACCAGAAAAAGCAGCATGTGCCCTCTCATACATTTACATGACAAACCTGCCACCTATAGGAAGAGGGTGAAACTGCGGTGTAATTAGCCATGCATGCTCATGCACAGGACAAAGTGCTGAGGGAATTGCAGCGCAGTGTGCGTTGATAAAGATGCTTATCACTTCCTGTTACACAGAAAACCCTGAATAGGTGGCATGGCCCGAGAGGACACTGAAAACTGTCAAAAACAGCTGAATTAAAACTGGATTTAACTTTCAGAAGAAAGATCAAGCTGTCACACTCCCCAAAATACTGCAAATACATGTCATTAGTTTGTTCATTGGGATCTCTCTTAGCTCAAAGCTGCACTCTCAAGAGTCTATATTAGTAGGTTTAATAGATTTACAGCCTTTCGACCTTCTCTAAATGAGCCTTCTTAAAAAATGTTCTCGTGTACATTCATATATTCAAATAATTAGAACAATAAATGTACTTATATGACACCTTTCATGCACAAAATGGAGCTCAAGTGAGACTTTGAGCATTTTGAATCTACCAACATTAGAATAAGTTTTGCTGGAGTGGTTTTGTCTTAAGGGATACTTTCAGCCTCTCATCTCTCAAGTTTTTCTCTCATCTAAATGCAGTTTGAGGGAAAGATTTGAGTCTCAACTGCGCTGCCTCAGAGGGTGCATGAAAAAAAATACTATATAAGGGAAACAATGCTGTGACATGAGGCTTTTACTGTACTTCACATACCATGTGCCGTGCACTCAAAAACCATCAAGGGGATTTTTCTTTCAGCGCTGTTTCCATGGCATTTCCACTTTATTGGACAGTATACACTTGAGAGAATCGGGGCAGATGGTGAGAGGATAAGATGTGATAAAGGTCATGCCCCTGGTGCAAACTCACACCGAGGATTTCAAGACCGACAGCCACTTTATGTGTGATCTTTGTCTCCACTAAAAGCTCTGCAACAGATGTATTTAGTGTTTTGAGAATTTGTTTTGCCATCACACTGTGTCATCGTTGTCAGAAGATTGCTGTAATGAGGAACCACTAAGACTGTCCACTTAACGAGACAGGCAGGGTGCATTCAACATCTATAGGGGTCTAAAACAGTGAATGTGACCTGTTACGGTCAGGGTGGACTCCTGCTATCACCTGCATGAAAAGCATTTACCTATTTCAGCTCGTTTTGACTAGTAGTTTTGTTAATCATTGTACATTTAAGTATTTCTTTACTGTAGTTTTTTGCATGTGTATATCCAGCAGTTGCAGCTCACTCTCGCCCCCAAAAAAACGGCCATATAGGTCACCTGTGCAAGCATCTTATTACAACCCATATTTATTGGTGGCGACCTCTAGTGGCCATAGTGATTATGATGGGAGAAAATAAGGTAGTCAGGTGACAGAATGAAGAGCCACAGAGTGCACATAGGGAGGTTGTGGTGGTGGATGGGTAAAAAAAAAAACCCACACAGGACTTTCACACATGAGACTGCAGTTTGTGTCCCATGTGAAACCGGAAGTCCACGTAACAAATGCACTTATTTTAACCTTAACTTTTTTATCTCTCACACTTATTCAGTCTCTCTCTCAAACTCACGCACGTCCACCTGGATGTCATGTTTCCATTACTGCCAATCAAAGCCGATCAGAGCTGATAAACACCTGTGACTACTGCAGAGTCATTTGACCCAGGTGTGTATACTGACTGTAACTTTTCCTATCAATAAAAAAAAAAAACAGATGTTAGCGGGTGTAGTGTTTATTTGTGCAATGGGAAAGGGGCTAAGACAATGACAATATTTACTGGCATCGTCTAATATCAGTCGCAGACCACTAAATTTAACCAAATTGAAATCTTGCCATGGCAGCAGAAACTTGTGGCTCACACCCCTATTGGTACTTGTGCCCATCACTGATTTGCCAACAGTCATGTATGTGGTTTTGGGAGCCATCTGCAAATGTAGATCATATTCTTATATAAATCTCTCTCCATATGAAATATGTGATTAAACTAAAACACATTTTAATTTGGCTTTCCATGGCAAATTCCAGACCAACTGTGCTAAATATCAGTCCACTCTGGAGAGGCCCTGTGATGTGTCTCGTTAGCTGTGTGTTTCACTTGCCCTCAGCATTTTTCATCTTCAATTTAGTAATTGGACCTGTGATCAAAACGTACATGCTGTGATCTTTGCAACACGTTCCTGAAAGTCAAACAGTATTGTATGTTTAAACCCTTGTTTGCACATGAACAGTGAGCACCCACTGATCTGAATTCATCATGTGAGCTGTATGCGATGAGGTGCGCTGCAGCCTACAGACTCACTTCACCTGCTGAGTGTCAACACAGTCTTCGTAGGTAAACTTTACGTGCGGAGAAGACTAAAGACAAATAAGGATTTTAAATAAAGAGCAGCGACCCTAAATTAAAATCAACATGAACGTCGTAACGCTGCAGAGAAGAGCTTTAAAGCCACAGGAAACTCAAAATGGCGAGTGTGTAGCTTAATGTTAGTTGTGTCGGAGGCTTGTCATCATCGGCTCTATAGAAATATCTGGTGATTGTTCACCTGCAGTTTCCTTACTTTAATTTTTCATCTTAAATCTTTGTTTTAAGAATTAAGTTCTGAACGGCTGCATTTTCTTCATCACATCAAGAAAAAATATGGAATAGTGTCCCTTTTATGCATGATTGACAGCTCATTAGATAATTAGTTAGAGTTGAGTGAAGGTGACCTCTGTGCTGCTGAGCAGTGTGAGGAGTGTAACAAGAGAAATCTGAACATCTGGCCATCAAAAATATAAAATCAGTCCTTCCAGCCATTTTGTGGAGCCCAGTGAGAGGTGAGTTTTTCAGATGTGACTTAATTGGCACTGTTACTGTCTTTGTTATACGCATATTTTATTTTAAGGCAGACATGTTACATTAAACAGCTTCTTGGTATCACTGAATTCTTAAGAATATTAACACTGGATTATTCTGAGAAGCCCGTACAGTCACAGTTTTGTTCACAATCTTTATGTTTTACATGAGATGAATAAGGTTGGGGAAAGATTGTGCTTATGGCAAATACACTACGGTTAAGATATGGATGATGTAAGGCAACTAAACACTTGGTTTGGTTAGCATTAGGAAAAAAGTAGTGTTCTCATGAGAACCGCACTACTCACTGCAAAATTTCAGTAACAACATAGACTCTTCCAGTCTGAGGTGAATTGTTTCCTTTGGCGGGGAATCTGAACAGGGGACAAGCATTAGGAATAACTTTATAGAAACAGCCAGTCTGCTTGCCGGTAGTCTTGTGTGCTTATGTAGGTTTTATAGAGGTATCAGTATTAAACTGAGACAGTGTCATAACCACTTAAGAACTTAAGAAGAGCTTTATAATGGTCGGTAAAACATTAGAAAGTAGTTGAGGCTACACTGTGTTCACATATGTCTTGCAGCTACCACTTGCTGTCATCGCCACGACAGAGGAAGTCTTTCAATTCATGTGATTGAACAATAGGAAAAACATGCAACTTTGCTCAAGTTTTTTTTGCTCCGAGTTGAAGTTCTTCCGGCTTTAGGTGTTCAGGGTGCTCCTGCAAAAACACTTGCACAGAGCTGGAAAAATGAGGCGCTCAGCTTTGCAGAAGCAGCGAGCAAAACCGTTCACTCATATTAAAAACAATTACAAAGACCTTCCCCGGGATGCTAGAACAAGCTCTGTCTGCTATGAGGCTGTGAGAGGTAGTGAGCATAAACAAGCTTTATATTATTAAAAGGTCAACTGGCTCGAGTAATTTATGGCTGTGGGATAACTGCCCATCCCGGTTTACGTGCTACTCTAGCAACTACTTACCATTTGTTAGATTGTGAGGCCTTGAGGTCATTTGTATTATTCACCCTTCTTCTTGGTTTCAAAGAACTGCCCTCAACTTCGTGACATTGCGACAACATGAGAAAAGTCTTCATTATTTTGTAAGTGTGTGAAGTTTAGATGCTTTGTGCAAGACACAATAAATCACAATACATTTTATTTCTCTTGATTATTACTTGTACAGCAACAGAGTTCAATGACCAGGCTAATGTTTACCAACTGCACAAACACAGATTTAAAGAAGATGCCAGGACTCAAGATCAGCTTTCATTTTTCAGCCCACAAACTGCGGACAAAAGGTTCGGGTCACTTTGTCGAGGCTTTTCCACCGACAAGCCTTTTATCTCCAAATGTATGATTTTTTTCTGCTGTCTTCAACAGTCTTTTAGTAATTATAATAGACCAACCCCCATCCTATCTCCCCTCTGCAAGCACACACACACACACACACACACACACACACACACACACACACACCCCTCCTCCCAAAAATAATGAAATGTCTTTCCTCCGGAGGTAGCTGAAATAATGGGCAGAGAGAGGGAGAGGGGGAGACCATAAACGATAATGAACCACCTCATTCTCCTTTTTTAATTCCTTCTCTGATTCCTCCCCCAACCCCCTCCTCTCATCCCCCCCCCGCCCCCGCATCCCACCGTCACCTACAAATTTTCTCATTTTTATTTTCACCCCGGCCGAGTACATCCACCTACTCCCATCTTCATTTCCACTCCCCCTCCTCCTCCTCCTCCTCCTCTCTATCTTCCTCCGTCCCTTCCCCAGCCAGACAGAGCCACCGCCCTGCCATCTCTCTCCTCCTCCCCCCTCTTGTCTCCTCTCACTCCTCACCCATTTCTACATTGTCTGCAGCAGTCCCCCCGCACCACCACCACCACCACCTCCTCCACCACACTCCCCCACCACCCCCGCCCCCTTGCCAGGAAGCATCCTGGGTAATTTCCTCCTGTTATTGAATTGGGACGGGGGGCGGATGGAAGGAAAGATAAAGGGATGGGCAGATGAACGGAGGCTTGGGATGAGTGCTAATGGAGCCGGTGGAGGATTCACAAATCACAAATATGCAGTACATCCTCCTCCCTTTTTCTTCTTCGTCTGTCTTCCCTTTGGCTCATGTTCTCTCCTGAGTAAAAGTACAAATGCCCTTCTCTCCCTCCTCTCCTCTCTCGCTCCCTCTCTCATAACAACAACCCAGACAAAAGACTCAGACCTTTTTTTCACAGAATGCTATGCTATTGAACTATCCTGCACTCTGTCACACACACACACACACACACACACACACACACACACACACACACACACACACACACACACACACACACACCACAGACCGAACCTAATGCTCCCTCATGTCCTATGTTATTTCTATAGGTGAGTGAGTCATTGTTCCTCTATTCCTGTCTGTACTTTTGCTCCTCTGGGCCGAACACTATAATCTTTCTGCAGCAGAGTCTCATCCTGACAAACACACACACACACACACACACACACACACACACACACAAATGCACACACACACACACACACACACACACACACACACACACACACACACACACACACACAAATGCACATACAAATGCACATACATATTCTATACTTCCTGCTAAAACTTTGCCTCAGCTCTTCCTCGAGCTACAGGATTGAAAAGACAGACTGGTCTGACTTTTCGGTGCCGTTTCGGTGGAGGTGGTGATAGAGGTGGAGGTGGATGAGGTTGGGAGGTGAACGAACAGCACAAATTTTGCAGCTTTTCAAAAGCTGACTTCCAAAAGACCAGCGGCAATAGAATATTCTTCAGAGCAGTTTTTTTCAGTAGCATTAGTCCAATGTATCGGCCAAAAGGTGATACAAATTTTAAGTGTGGAAACGTTTAAGCATTAAGAAACTGTTTCTCTGTTTCACTGTTGGTGAGAAGTTTATTTTTCCAGTGTATCTTGGTCATAAGCCTTAAAGAAGTGAAGGAATCCAGATTTTTAAAACTCTGATAACACTTTAATCTTTATTAGCAGCCTTTAAACGTTTAAAAAAAATGTCTTTGATACAATATAATGTACAAAATACAGGATTTGTCAACAGTTATATCACCTCTTATGAAACATGTATTATTACAACTGTGTGTCATATATTGTCAGTTTCTAAATCATCCCACACTTGTGGGTGTCCCATAGGAGAAGTTATAGATATTGACAAATCCATAATGAAAATGAAATATGCCTATAGCTGCATTGTAGTATGTTATAACCCACTTATTACATGTTTATATAGCATTTATAACGCTTAATAGGAGGGGTTAAAGTAAAGTGTTCAACTTCAAGATGTGAAATCCAACAAGGCAGAAAATAAATCTTAATTTTTACTTCTCCGACATACTTCAGCTGTCTGATTTAAGGTACAGCATGTCAAGAGCTGTGACACTGCTTGACTAAGATCTCTATAAGATCACCAACTGTGTGCAGACCTTCTGTCTGAATTTTGATCCAGCAACTGTTGAAGTTTTTTGGACGTGCGTAAACTGTTGTTTGTTTTAGGTACAGTATGTAAGCCATGATGTTCAGGGCGTACTAAGACCTTTTTACTTTTTAAAAAAGTCTGCACATTAAAAATAGTTACAATAATTTGGTGGCCTAATTAATTATCACTGCTCTACAAATACAGATGTGCGTTAGTGTGTCTTTGGTGAAAGCCTGGTTCAATGACAAAGAATCCTGCAGGGAAAGTTGCCTTTCCAGCATTGGCAGCAACTGCCTGCACTGAAAAGCACCCCAAAAAAGGAAGATGGGCTTATCAAAAACAACAAAAAAAAAAGTCTAAAAAAGAGTCTGACAATAAACAAATCACGTGTCAATATCAGAGAAGTGTGTCAAAGATGGAGAGAAAATGTTTCGCCTTCTGCTAACTGGAGCTAAAGGCCCACTGCTGTGGCTTCAGCAGCTAGTCAAATATCAGATGTGGCAGCAAAAAGGACCCATAAGAGGTGTTTTGATAATTTGAGTAGTTTGTGCGTAAGTCAAGCCTTGGGAGGTTAAATGAGGGAGAACTTTCTGGGTTAGGGTGACCTGACCGTTGGGACAGATGTGCCAATTTTCGCAATAGAAACGGTTGTTGTTGCCAAAGAGACAAAGAAGATAGAAAATATTGACACACGAAATCCAGTTCTAGGAATAAGTAGGAAACCAGGAGAACTTTGGATTCCCAGAAATTACAACCCAAGCGTGTTCACACTCGCATGCACACAGAGACGCACACAGAGACGCACGCAAGCAAACACACACACACACACACACACACACACACACGCACACACACACGCACACACACACGCACACACACACGCAGACGCCCAGTATAAAAGCACTTGAAGGGTGATTGTTCAGGGCTGTTTCCAACTGTTTTGCTGTGTAGACTAGTATACTGTTGTATGCTAAAGTTCTGTTATTAAAGTAACCCCGTTGGCTGTAACGTTTCTACGTGGTTCTCCGTAATAAGAACGTCATAAGAACAAATTGGCCAAACATGATCAATACACAGGGTCTCTTCATGTCAGTGTTTGTTGAAGTTGAGCATTTTCCTTACACCGGAAAAAGGGCAGCAGCTCTGGAGACAGACCCTCAGTCAGCAGCTGCAGCAACCATGATCCAGCCAGCACAACCCCCAGCTCTGGGGCACTGGGCAGCCCCACGCATCAGCAAACCCTCTACTGCTGCCGTTACACAGGTTAGACCTGGCGCTGCTGCTGGCCACCAGCCTGCTGTGACATCTGGCGCTGGGGGTTTGCACTCACTGAAGTCCAGCCAAATTTGATCTGCTACAGCCGCTGACCAAAGGTTCATCTTCCAAACTGCTGCCTGTGCTTTTCCCAAGGAATCAGTCAGGGTGGCGAGGAGTGAGGCGGAGGGACGGGGGGCGGCTAGCATTAGCGTGCTAATTCTTGTCTTATTTATGGTCTGATAAACAGAGAGAGAGAGCAGGGCAAGGAGGGGCTGAGCGAAAGCACTATGGGCAGCTCTACAGTTAAACCAATTTATAAGAAACACTGAGCCACTGTATGACACACATGCACATGCCTGCAGTTGTCTGATTGTAGGGGTTTAGGACAGAGAGAGGGGAGCTGCAGGAGGACAGTGCATTTTTTAATTCTACTCTTTTTGCCCTTTCCAGATTTCTGCCTGCCGCAGCTTCAGCAACAACAACGCTCACTTTAATGCAGAAAACACCAGAGAAAACATGCTGATTTTGTTCTGTGCTGGATTTTAACACGAGAGTGATAATGAGAATCGTGTCAATATGTCGGTGTGAACTAATTAGAACAGCTTTACTGAGGTTGTTGCAGGTGTGACGGTGTGTGTGTTTGTGTGGGCGTGTGTATGTGTGTGTGTGTGTGTGTGTGTGTGTGTGTGTGTGTGCGTGTGTGTGTGTGTGTGTGTGTGTGCGTGTGAGAGAGAGAGAGAAGAAAATGAAAAAAAGACAAGAGGAGAGTGTGGACGAAGGTGTAAGTACATAACTGTATGCGTGGGTTTTTTATTTTAATTGGAAGGTCAGTATCAAGCATACCAATTACAGAGCAAAAAAGACGTCGTCCATTTCTACTGCACCTGGCTCCTGAGTAGACCTTGTGAAGTCCCTGCTCAAAATGTCAGCTTTCATACTTCCAAAACACAGTTCACAGGGATTTATCGATGTTGATTAATGTATCGATTCAATAATCAACGATCCAATATCATCAATGCAAAGTGAAAACCTCAATCCATATCATCATCTTTAGGTTACGCCCTTATTTTGGAATTCTGTGTCATTGTGAAACAGCGGCAGGCAGATAACAGCAAGCTGCCAAGGCAAAGATGATGAGGATAACATTATTTCCTCAACAGACAGAGCACATACTGTATGTAAACAACATAACAACCATTATGAGATAAAATACTCAGGAAACACAATGTTCCTGTCTGAGCATCTCACTTTGCTAACTTCTGTTCTTCTGTTTGGCTGAAAAAACCTGCATGCAGCCCTAAACCAGTGGAACCACCCTCTGCTGGCCATTAGAAAGAATGCAGGTTTAAGGTCCTGCACCAGGTCAGGTACTGGGGGTATCCCAAAGATAACCAGCAAAAAGCTGTGTAATGGGTGAAAAAAAAATACATATAAGTTCAAGGGTACAGGCATGGGCACCGGTGAAAATGAAGTACACACAGGCAGGCAGCAAGTGAAAACAAAATATATTTTTCAGAATTAAACAATGAAAAAGATGTGCAGTATATGTGTAATATTTTGACATCTAAATCACTATTATCACGCTGCAGTTGCTTTTATTTTAAAAAGTCAGTGACACAGGTTGAACCTTTGACCCTGTCGTCACATCTGTCAGCGACATTAAGGACTTTGTCGATAAAACTCTGCAGCCCGAGGATGAGGTGGCAGCCTACATGGAGTTCACGACACCTATTGAGGACCCATCTCAATGTGACATGATGTGGGTAACGATTTGGTTCTGGTACTGAGCTTTATGGGTGTCGGCGGGTGCAGGTTTTTCAAAAATGGACCCGTGCAGACTGGTTTTAGGATTTTCCGCTTCACTTTTCAGACTCGGTTACGTCCACTTCTTTTATACAGTCCATTAGGAATATCTAAGTTTCTTTACTCTAACAGACAGAAAGTATCTTTCACCCATCTACTGTGAGTTGGAGGTAGAACTTTTTTTTGAAGTTGACTTGTCAATAAGGTGGTAAAGGCAGGAACACGTTACATGACGAAGTAGTGGACTGTAGAGGGACTCTGAAAAAGGCCAGAAGAGGGCCATGGATGTACGTGTGCTTTAACATATGCTCTGAGTATGTGTATGTGTGTGTGTGTGTGTGTATGTGTGTGTGTGTGTGTGTGTGTGTGTGCGTGTGTGTGCGTGTGTGTGCGTGTGTTGGACAGACAGACAGACAGGCAGATATATTGGCATTCCAGTGTAAATTGGCACTTCAGTGTCTCTCCCTCTCCTCAGCTAATTAACTTGACGCTCAGGGGCCTGGCTTAATTGGAACGAGCACAACCCTCTGTTCGCCCAGCCGTTATCTAGACACACACACACACACACACACACACACACATACACAGCCACACACACACACACGCGCGCACACACAGAGAATTTGACTGACAGTGAGTGTGTGGTACTGATAGTCACAGTGGTGCGGGGTGGAGTGGTGGTGGTGGTGGTAATTGGGAACAATATGGAATATACCAATCCCCACACCCACACACTCACCGCTGAAATGCCTTGCCAAGCATGCATGGCACTGATCCACGAAAGATGAAGCTGATTTTCCTCACAATCTCAGAACTCATCCAGCTGTTCTAACAGAGTTTCCATCCAGATACAACACTGTTAGACTTCCAGGTTACTGAACGAAGTCGGGCGAGAGATGACAGAAACAATCAACCTTAGATTGTAGATTCTTGGTTCTGGTGAGGATTTTATTTTCAATGACAATTATGGCTTCCCTCACTTTTCAAAACAAGGTTATCAAGATAAAATGATTTTGTGCCACATGACAAATCTACAAATGTTGCTCCTGTTTTGTCTTTTATTTGGTAAATCAGGTGCACTCCTTCCAAGTGGCTGTGCTTGGCCCCTCCCCCCAAAAGTCTAAACAGAAGTAACAGCCAGCTGAAAACAGCAAGTCACTGTCATCGTTTTGAGACTTTGCTGGCAGAACTTGTAAGAAAATGGCAGAAAGAGAGCCATTGGTTGAGAAGAAAGGTAAAACAAACTTGATTTCCTGGAGTCAGACTTGATGATACTATGACCACGTAATAAAGGGACAAAAAGCAAAGCTAAGAACAAAAAGGTAAAGACCCATCTCCTCCTTATTTTAATAGATTTGAAAACTGTTTCTTTTATTTATCTATTCTTATTTATTTTCAGTTTTTCAGTTCAAATGTATCTAAAGTTAAAAGACATCCAGCGTTAAAAAGAAACACCAGTGCTAATGTCCAATGAATGGATGATGTTCTCAAAGCCAATGAGTCATCATGTTAAGTAAGAGTGATTTCAATATAAATCAAAATAATTGGGATTATTATTTTGCCATAATTGAGCAGCACTAATTCTGGTCATCTCTTCCACTGACTTCTAATCATGGCCAATGATTGATTTAAGGAGGTCATGTGATGTAGAGTGTCCTGTGTATGTTCAAATGACTCTTATCTGATCATCTGGAGTAATATCTATATGAAACATGGATGGCATGAAAGCGCCCAAAACCCTTTTACTGGCTGCTGCAGCATAGCTCATAACCCCCGCCCCTCCTATGTAGACGGATGGGACATTGGCCAAACTAAAAATTTAAAGTACACGTCAGACAAGTTTTTCCTAAAGATGGCTTCTGTCATTTTATGTTGTTCTTCTTACGCTGATGTTTGTTCAAGTGTTTTCCTGCTAACTTTGATTTTTTAGTTCTTTGATGCTATAAAAAGGCATCTGACATCATGACTGTCAGCTGTGTGTGTCAAACAGTGTGCTCGCGATCAGTGGCACCTTGATACCTCGGCTCCACTTCCAGATTGCTACGGCACATATTCTGGGTCCAAATGATGTCAACAACGCAAGACGGCAGCGCCCATATCCAGAATAATTTGGCTTTAATTGTGTTCATTACGAGGTAGAGGAGATCCATTGTCCAGTATTATACACAGTCTGTGGTCTGGAGCAAAGGAAAAGGAGTGTGATTGTAACAGATGCGTCGACAAAACGTGGGACTTTGCCAGTTGACTTGTCTTCTTGACCACGATCAACATCATCCCCTAATTTCAGTTCAGTACTTGTTTTAACCCAGAACCACGATTTGTCCCTGAACCTGACCAAACTGTGTCATCGCATTGTGACATCACACAAAACACACATGCTGTTTGAAGACATTAACTTGTGTTGGGCATTATTATTTTTCTTGCATTTTGTAGATTAAATGTTGAAATGATTCATAATTTAAAAATGGAAATGAATTGATAATGAACGAGTGCCAAATGAAATGAAATTGAATGGAAAAACTATTCTGTATCCATCAGAAAACCTTTTGATTCTGAGACATGAGAAAACTTGTCTAACTGTTTCTCAGGTCATTTGTTCACATCTTTGGAAGCCAGCATAAATTAGTTTTCAGATAAATATACGTTCTGTGCAGAGAATACACAAACAGCAGTGTCACATTCTTAATAAGAAGAAATGGTTTTGGTCCACTGACCTCCACGACTGTCAGACTGAAACACTCACATTTTTTCTCATTACAGTGTTTTAATTGCAAGACGGTGTGTGGGAGTTTTCTTCCTAAGCAAGGCATTAGTGGGCCTCCTGGTTTCCTCCTACACGCCTGTGTTCAATACTCGAGCGTACAAAAGAACCTGCTGGTTTGTCAAGCTTTACTGTATGATCCACTCTGGGGGAGATTCCCGTGGTCTCAGGATGCACCGAAACAAATATATTCTGTCTGACGGCACAGACAAAAACAAATTCAGAAACAATGTGGCACCGCAGCATCGCACTCGTCTCCGCTGTTTAACATGCAGCTCTGTCACAGTGACCTCACGTACCTTGTTGTTGCTCATGCACTGTAGCTTCATGTGTTTCATGTAGGTGGTGGTGAGAGGCATGTTGTAGTCTATCACCTCCAGCACCAGGGAGCTCGGCCTGTCGTTCTCTGGAGAGGACAAGAGAAAAGACAACAAACATCAAGCAGTGACAACGATCTGTCCCCTGATTTTTACCTGTGATGCTGTGTTTACATCACGGGGGGAAAAAGGAGGTTCTTTCACAGCACGTCCTGCTTTGCACCACACAGGATGCTCGCAGGGAGCGTGGGAGGCTCTGCAGCAGTTATTGGCAAATTGGAATATGCAAAATGCTCAACCTCATTTTTTACCAACATGAACAGGTGAAGTGCTTCAAGACAACTAAATGCAGTGTAGTCATGAACCAGACCTGCAGAAAGCACAGTGCAGTGTGATATGTAGTATAATATAAAGGGCAGATATGAACACGTTACGAACATTTGCAGCAGTTGCAGTAGGCATCTTATAATGAGGCTGAACCAGCTGTTTTTATTTGTTTTTTCTTCTTCTTCTTTCTTCTTTAGAGTCACCAATTAACCTGCATGGCTTTGAACTGTGGGAGGAAGCTGGAGCACCTGGAGGAAACCCACGCTGACACGGGGAGAACATGCAAACTCCACACAGAGGGGCTCCTCCCCCAGCCATGTTACGTTTACATGCAAACTAATGTTAGGCCTTTTTCCAAATGTAGCATTTTCTAATAAAGATATGATGGCATATGCAGGTATTATCCAGGTTTTAATAGTATTCTTTGGACATGTATACAGCACATTCAGAATATGCGTCTTAACTGCAGTTCATACCCCAGTTTGCGACACACAGCCTCTTGCCTGTGTATGGTCAGCTCTGTGTGTTGTCAGAGATGTTGTACACAAACCAACTAACCAAAAGTTTGCAAGGCTTGGATAGAGATGCCTGCTTAAAAGAAAAGCCCATTAATTGTATTTATTTATTTTATCTGCTTCTTTAAAGATTACTTTTTGGCATTTTGTCTTTATTGGACAGGAAATCTTTAAAGTGAAAGGGGGGAAGAGAGAGGGGATGATGCGCAGTAACAACACAGTGAGCAACCAGTGCAACAAGTTTGAAAAAAATCCTACTTTGATGCTTTGCCTGGAGGCCTGTGACAAGAGGCCGGAGGCCAGTTAATAAACAAACATTAATAATTAATATGTAAATAATTAGCCTGGACCTTTGTGACCTATGGGGTCTTATTTGATGCTTTTTTGTTTGCACTTTGACACCTGATATACATACAAAAAAGTACAAAAATTACAGTGTGACTCGGTTTATTTTCATTTTGAACTTAGTCTAAGCTTCTGTTTCAGTTGTGGAGTTTCAAGAAGAGCTTTGCTAAAGCAACATGTTATTATATTCCTCTAACAAGCCTGTTGTTCCAGCTTGTTAGAGGAAGTATTGTGCACTTGATAGTTCAGAAGGAAACAGTTTCTATTTAAATCTGTACATATTTTGATGTTAAGCTTCCTGTTCCTGTTACTTTTACCAATGCTGGTTTCTTCTATTCGTATTAAACTGTTGCTCTGATGGATCCTTGTCTCAGTATGGTTGAGCCATTCTACAGCATTTTTTAATACCTTTCATAAAAAATCTATTTGTAAAGAGGACTTATTAAAGACAACTTATCCCAATAGTGATATATAATGTGTATGCACAAGTCATGGCAATAGTAAGACATTATATACAGGTATAATGGTACTAAATGGGTGAAGGACTGGGGATTAGAACACTGAATGTGTGATAAAATAATAATATAATAATGTAGGAGATCAGTCTCAATCAGTCACATTCTGCAACTTCTAAAGCTCCCTTGCAACAGATATTAACAGTGGCACTGATTGTGATTCAGCTACTTCATAGATGGTGATCATGTACCAACACTGACTGAAAGACACTTAACAGAACAAAAATATTTGCTTGACAACACCACAGACTATCACCTGAATCAAAAGCTTTCAAAGCCTCAAGGTAAAAATAGTATTTCCTACAGTGCTGCTGTGCTGTAAGATCTTTATTTCATCATCACCTCCTCAATTTCAGCTTTTCAAAATGTTCCATAATGACTTTAAAATTTGTAGCTTTTCACAATTCCCTAAATGCACTGCATGTATAATAATAATCTTATCTGTGAGAGCTGGCTGGTCGTCTTTGAAACCCACCAACTGTTAATGCTGATGTCTGTTATCATGCTTTGTCAGAGAGCCAACACTAGAGGACCCTCTAGAGCTGGAGAGCAACACACACAAAGAGAAACAGTCTGACTCTGTTAAGGTCTTTAAATCCAAACTTAGAACTCAGCTTCAAGTTTTAACTTTCTGTTAGCTCCCTATCATTTGTTTGAGTGTGTGTTTGGGTGGTGTGTCCTCTCTCCAGGTGTCTGTGGTTGAGAGGAGGCCGTGTGGTTCAGGTCTCTTCAGCAACACCTGGATCCATATTCTTCATACATGTTTACAATCTATCTGTAATTTAGTCATCCTGATTGTCTGTACAGCAATTTTACTTTTTTGTGTATTTGGTACACACAACATTGTTGCATGTCTGTCCATCCAGTGAGATGTTTCCACATTAATATGTGTTTTTTCTTATCTGAAGCGAGGGTCTGAGGGCAGAGAATGATGTGTGCTGTGCAAATTGTGAAGCCTCCCTTATCGCAAATATTTATTTTGTTATAATGATCTATACAAATAAAGTTGACTTGACATGAGAGAGTGAAGAGATGCTGAGTTATAACATAAAATAAAGGTATACATTTCTTTCTCTGTCCAAATGCTCACTTCAGGAGCTTCTTTCTGCTTCACAGAGCTCACTTACAACCCTGACTCCAAAAACACTTGGGCCTAAATTCAAGTGTGTGAAGTTTATCAGTTTGAACATTATGTCTTTATACTGTATTCAACTGAATATGGGTCCAACAAGATGAGCAAATCATTGCAGTCTTTGTAGAACGGTTTGCAGGGTTGTAGAAGGAGGGAGAGAAAACACCAAATAAAAGCACACAATAAACCACACTATCTCTCAATCACCCACACTCCGCTCCTCTGCTTCCAGTCATTAATCTCCTGACCTCGTAAAGGACGTGTCTAACGTCTGGAGCATCTACAGAATGGACATGAATACGGGGCATGAGATCAATAAGGCTTAGCAGAATAGACAGGACTGTCATCATTGATTGGTGATTGATAGTCTTGTAGGAGGACGGGAGAAAGAGAAGAAAGAGAGAGTGTGTGTATTCTCTAGAGAGGGACAGAGTGTGATAACTGACTGACTATGTGACACAAAGCTGCCACGTGGTCTTCAACATGAGGCTCCAGACCCCTGATCGGTCAGGACAACAATGATCTTGGACAGGATATTTTCTTAGAAATGCGTAAAACTAAATAACGACACAGATGTATTACAAATATTTTTACTGCTAAAAATGAGAGTAGTAGGAATTATGGGTTTAATATGTCGGTGAAGATGGGTTTAAATATGCTTATTTTGGGAACAGTGTGTAAGAAAAAGGCTACTATGCTCATGAGAACACTGGTGGTTCACATTAAGTGTGTTTAAAGTAGAAATGACTGCAGTTGTTTATGAGTAACTGAAAAAAGTCTTACCTGCAGTGCGGTTTATCAGTCTGGCTGTTTCGGTGTGAGTTGCAGAGTGTTGGAGACATCAGCTGTAGAGACGTCTGCCTTCTCTCAAGTATAAAGGAACTAGACGGCACTCGGCTTGTGGTGCTCAAAGTGCCCAATTTTTTATTTTTTTTTTAAACTCAACAGCAATGTCTCTTTCCAGAAATGACGACCCTACTACTCCAGATAATCCACAGACCTTGTTGTGAGCAGTTTCATGAAGGAACTATTTTGTGTGTGTGTGTGTGTGAGTACGAGCCTCTAGCTCATGAGTAGATGCACGCTTCCTTCTGTGTGGTGACACGGTTGATGGATAAAGAAAATAGTCCTGACATGAAACTGCTTGGGTCGTGATTTCTGGACCCGACAACCATATCACTACGCAGAGGGAAGTGTACATCTACTGCTAGCTCATCTAGCACCACTGCGCTAGCTAACCTTACAGCTGAGGAGGACGCTGTTTATGTCACATGTCACAAGCACGTGACTGTGATACAGCAGGCATGTGTATTTTGGTAGACAGAAAAATAGTTCTTACACGAAACTGCTCACAACAAGGTCTGTGGATTATCTTGAGTAACCAGGTCATGATTTCTGCAAAGAGACATCGATGTTGAGTTTTTCAAATTATTTTCTTGGCACTTTGAGCACCACAAGCTGAGTGTCATCTAGTTCTATTATACTGGGGAGAAGGCAAACATCTCTACGGACGAGACCTCCAACACTCAGCAACTCACATCAAAACAATCTAGACTGATGAACAGCACGACACATAAGAGGAAAAATATTGTTTTTTGATTTCAGAGTGAACTGTCCCCTAAACCTGAGGAACATCTTCAGATCTCTAACAAGAAAAATACCATAAAAACCTCAGCACACAAAGAATGTGCACTGTACATTATGCACTTAACATAAAAATCAAGCTTAAGGTAAATGGACTGTTGGCATTCAGCTCATGTCCTCTAACTTTGCTCTGCCTTTAACAGTTTAACTCAAGTATTTTATTTATACAGCTTAAAATGACACAAAAGGTTTTACAATCTGCACAGCGAGCAACACCGTCTACCCTTGAACTTTAATTTGGATAAACAAGACTTCCTCAAAAACATGTTAAAAGGGAAAAACAGAACAGAATATTGATCACTTTTGGGACGAGCTGACGTGATAAATATGTACAGAATAAATTGAGATAACACAGACACTGTGCTGCAAACTCAGACACACTTGAGTTGCAATTTTGTTACGAGAAGGCTGATTTTTTTTTACCTGAAGGAAAGAAAACTCTTTCATAAACAAACAACCCCCCCCCACACACACACACACACACACACACACACACACACACACACACACACACACACACACACACACACACAGAAAGACACAGACACGCTCACACTCTCACAGTGAGCCTGCTGCCTGTGTCAATGAAACATGGCCCTGGTCCACGCTGATTAATTGCATTTAATAATTCACAGCTGAACTTTAGTGGGAGTCACTTCAGCATAGCAATAAAGAGGGCTGAGGTCGTGTGTGTGCACATGTGTGTGTGTGTGCGTGTGTGCGCATGTGTCGGGGAGAGGCCGAACCCCCACAGGGTCGGAAGGCAATTAGCTGCTCTCTCTCTGAGTGGCATCCAGTGAAGGCAACACACACACACACACACACACACACACACACACACACACACACACACAGAGCTGAAGTATTACGGCTGCTGTCATTACTCTGCCTGTGTGTGTGTGTGTGTGTGTGTGTATTCGATTGTTTGCACAGCTTATTTCATCTTCTAATTAAATATCTTCCATTATGTCCTGTGGAAACATCATATCTTCATTTTTCATTTTGTAATTTTACCTTTTCTTTTTTTCAATCAGTGATCAGCTGATCCAAACAGACAAATGGTTCGTTTTAATTCATGTACAAAAAAAAAAAAAAAAAAAGGGGGAGTTCAGAAGTTTCTTCCTCACTTTTTCTTAAACAACAGCTTTCACATTTTTCACATAGAGAACTGACTCCATGATGTCAGCAGCATCGAGGCTTCTGTCTGAATCTGGTTTGGGGTAAATGTAGTGACGTTTGAAGGCAACTTCTCCCTGCCAGGACTCCCCTCTCACCCCTCATCTTCTATACCTCCTTTTGTCGTATTTCTTCCTCTTCTACATTTCACTCTTGGTCTTTTTACTCTGTGCTTCAGATTTCCTCTCCAGCCCCTCCCAGCAGCGCCGGTTCTTCCCCCCCCACTCTGTGGAAAATGAGCTCGTTTCCTGGGCCATTTTCTTTGTTAAAAGCCATTAATTTGGCTAATTGAGGAGAGAGACAGGACACTCCAATGACTCCTCTGTTTAATGAGGGACGTGGAGGAAAAACCAGGGGGGGAAGCGGAGTGAAGGAAGGACGGAGGGTATGAGGACGGGTAGAGAAGGCGATAAAGGAAAGGAAAGGAGAATGGGGCGACGAGGGATACAGGGATGGGACAGGAAGCTTGGAGCAGCGTAGAGGGGGATAATGGGAAAGAGAAGAAGAGCTGGAAGCGAGATGGTGGGTGGGAGGCATGGAGGAGAGAAAACAGAGATGAACAAGCTGGAGGGGGGGATGGAAGGATGGGTAGCAGGAGGGGGTGGGATGAGGGAGGGATGGGAGTGTGGAGGAAGATGGGGAGGGGGGCCTTCAGGGTGCCAGTAGTTGTAGAAAATATATAATGGCGGGTGGGCAGAGGGCTGGCAGAGGAGGGGAAGGGGAGGGATGTAAAATGGATGTCAGCATCTTGTCTTTCAGCTGGCAGCTAAAAATGTCCGAGCTCAGATACTCTGACAATATTTCCTGTTGAGGGACTGAGGGCATCATTAAATGTTATATTTCCATACATTTCATATTCCTGTTATTACAAACGACACATGTCAGAGTCTGGTTGCTCCTCAAAGGACAGGTTTGTATGTTTTTTTAGTTTGTCTTAAAACAATACTCACGTGCCACGTGTACATTGCAGTAATTGGGTTTTCTCTCCATACTGGCCTTAAAGATATCCTTGACTAACAAGCTAGTCTTTGGTCCTGACAGCCAGAAAATACACTCTAAATTAAAAAACAAACAAACAAAAAAGGCTGGACAGTTGAATGGACAGCTTTGCCTTGTTGAGCTGCAGCAGAGGGACAGTAAGACAAAAAGGAGTTTTGGATAAGAAGGTGCAAGAAGATGCCCCTCTGGATTTGGATTAATCAGACTTTTGAACTTTTGAAATGTATTTTTGCACAGAACCATGACTGCTGATTTGATCTCTGAAACTGGAATCCTGTCAGGAAGGGATCTCTTCTTCCTGTCAGCACAAAAACTGTTTCAGATCGCCTTAGAGGCATCTGAGTGTTGTTTTAGATGGACATTTTATCAGGGAAAATAACCTGATTTTAAGCCTGGTATACACTGTGTGATTTTGTCCCAGACGAAAGAAGAAACGTGGCGATATCTTTGGTCATGGCTCTAAAACAGTGGTCCTACATGGCACAGTGAGAGAGGCTCAAGGATGGCTGTTGAGATAAAATTCTAACAGAAATTTTGGATGATCATCTCACAGTGTGACTGCTGTTACAACCTGTGTCTACTAACCGACCAATAGAAATGCAGCATGAAATGATGCACTGGCACTAAACCCAAAGAAACAGACAGACTGCAGCGCGCTATGGAGGCAAGACACGCTGAAAGAAATGTGTGTGATTCCAGGAAAGAGGACAACCTTGTGGAGTTGTGGCAGCAGAAGCTTTGCCCGTATGATGTGTCTTCCAGCTCTGACCATGATCGTGTAAAGCAGGACGAGGCATGGGAGGAAACAGAGGCAGAGTTACGGCTGCCAGGTGAGACACCTAGCAGCTAGCAAACCCTCTATGTTGTGCCTCACAGTTGGAGAAGTAATAACCCGTGCAGCATCCTCGTGCACTCAGTATGGGAAGCTGTTGCATCGTACATCGTAGCCTGTGATTCAGTCGGCGGTGTCATCGTACAGTCTGCAGACATCAAACCTGATGTCGTACCCAAGTTTATTAGATCCATGTCGCACAGTGTAGCTGCATTAAACTTAAAAGATCGCTAGAATCTCACAGTCTGTAGGAGGCTTTACACGCCAAAGTCTGTTTACAGGTCTGCATATGTGAAGTCTGATAAACGTCCTTAAGTGATGTCACCTGAGTCAGCATCAACTGAAGACTACAAGTTTGAAAATTAAAAAAATCTGGAGGTTAGAAAGACGGGAGTTTACAAGACTTTCGTAGCCTGCTGCTCATCTCTGCTGCAGGCTACATTAGCTGCTATTAACAAACAGAACACACCTGAATCTCTGACCTGAACTGTCCCGGTTAAGTTGCATCATGGGTAATGTAGGCTCCAGGAAGGAATTTGTGGAAATGAAAAAGCCGCCACATCTGGTTCTGCTGCGACATTTGACAATGTTATAGTGTAATGATAAATCAGTGAAGTACTCTTTTAAGTTCTGTTTGGCTTCTTTAGGATGTGGGATCATAAATGCAGGCTGTGTGATGTCTTTCCTGCCAGCAGAAATACTCACGAGCAACTCACAAATTAGGACAGCGTATTGCTGCCACAACAATATATTATTTATCTTATTAAAAATTAAATTAAATAAATAAATAAATTAAAAATAAATTATCTCCTATTATAACATGTTATAAGGTAAAACTCATTTTGAATTATGAACAGCAAGTGGAGAACGAATAAAATGAGGAATATTGCTGAGACATGGTGAGACTCTGCTGTGGATAATACTGTGAAAAGGATGCATACATAACTTAAAATGCATGGGGCTGCACAAAAGGAAGAATGAGTCGCACCCTCTGGAGGTAGCGCCACTTCTCACTGATCAGCTGGGGGGGCAGGAAGGCTCCACGGACACAAGTGGAGTAAATATCATAGAGAGTCCACTCGGGCCAGGAGCCAGGATGAAGTGACTGAGGGGGCTGTTTTGTTTTCAGTCTACTTTAGATGAAACTAGCTGCGTTCCCATGGAAACCATGGAGTCTAACTCGTGTATAATGTAATAAATTTGCAGGTCGTAATTACGTGGAAAAACATCTTGTTCTAACTACAAACCTTTTACATTATAATATGATACTAATCTGTTTTTCTTTTTCTAGCATGGCAGCAACACACTGCTGTAACAAACAGAGCAAATTCTCCACATCGTACCTGTGTTTGCTCATTCTTACTTTACATCTCTATGTTTACATTAAATTAGCTTTGGAGTATCATTTTTAGTGGAACGAAGGTAAGGCAGAAAAAGGAAAACACAGTGAAGCTTAACATCTGAAATCAGTGACCATTAGTTTTATCTTTAATTGTCTCCTTGCTCAGATCCTGTGGAGACTTCACAGACTCCGCTCAGCTCGGCCGCAGGCTGCTCATCAACGTGACTGACAGGTGTGTTGGCACGAGGAAGGCAGGACCACTGTAACAACACGCCTTTTATCTCGAGGAGAAGCGATGCATATTTCAGCTTTAAAAACAGATACAGAATGTGTTTATACAGTATTTCACACATTCTTCATTTCTCATTAAAAACAAACCCCTGCTTCCTCCCAGATTTACGTCGCGGGAATATAAATCTGGGTAAAACAATGTGATCTGTAAAATCGTAAATTATAAAATGTACTATTTGTCAAAAATAAATTATAGCTTAACAAGATTATTGCTGCAAACTTTTATCAGTGCAACTGAGGTGGATTTCTTTTAGAAAAACTTTCCATGTTTTTGAATCTGCTGGATTTTATTTTTGTTTCTTTGCAATCAGAGGACGTGTTGACGACTTTGTCAAGAGAGGAGGAAGGCAAATATGTGTGAGAGAGAAGCGAGGGGAGCGAAGAAAGAAGGTGAGACGGTCTCTAATTGAAAGACATTTCAGGGAAAGAAGGTGAATAGAAGAGAGAGATGATAAAGACGCAGAAGAAGAGTGAGAGACAGGAGGGATTCCTTTGAGCCTTCATGTTTTAATGGAGATGCAGAGGAAGAAAAACAGCAGAGCGAGAGGAGACTTCATATTTTTCTTTGCCAGTATCGGACTTCAATTTCATGCCAATATAAACTGTTAAATTTATTAAACTGAAGTGGAATTAAGTGCATGAAGAAAGAGCGAGAAGAGAGGATCACCAGGGGAAATACTGACTAAATTTATCAATGATTCAATGATTTATCAATCGATGATTGGACGGTTGATTATTGAATCGACATATTGATCCAGATTGATGGATCGTTACCACCCTAGTACACGGGGAATAAAGCAAAATCGACACAGCAGAACCAAAAATTATCTTTTTTTATTCCGCACATTGTTCCTTCTTGTCAAACCTGGTGCCTACATTACCCACAATGCAACTCGGTTACCTGACAATTATGCTAGTAGCAGCTACTGTAGCCTGGCGCCTCTGGCCTGCAGCAGGGATGAGCAGCGGGCTACAGTGGTCTTTTCTAACTCCACGCCCCCAAATTTTTGTCCATTTTCAAACTTGTAGTCTTCAGACCCAACCAGTGCCGACTCAAGTGACATCACTCATGGTAATTCATTAAATTTCGCTCTAACAAGGCCTTTATTGAACAGATTTTTTTAGAACACACCAAAACAGACTTTGATCGGCAGTTTCCTTTTTAAAAAGCTCAGAATTCAGACCCAAATAAAATGATAGAGGGTAAATATAATACACTTTATAGTAAATGATCAGCCATCATCACGTGTTTGTGCCAGAAAAATAAGACTGCATTGAAACAGCAGCAGTAGCATTACTGGGATGATCCCACTAAGATGTTTACTGCAGTTTGTGCTGCATAAAAAACATCTTCGGGCTCAAACTGAGTCGAGAGGACTCGCTGACTTGGACGTTTGCTAGTGTTGTGTGTTTGTACCTTTGTAGTCCTGTCCTGTGGTGCTGATGTGCATCCTCTTCTGACACTCTCCACAGCTCATCAGGAAACGAGTCACTGCCTCTCTGGGCAGGAAGGCGTACGTCTCGGCTATCTGCGAAAGAGACATAGAAAGAGGCAGAGACACACAGTATTGTTCAAACTGTTTGTCTAGTTTCTGAAAGCACCGATGACACAAAAAGCGTCTGAGTGGTTTAATGGTGGTATCTGAACAGACACAGTGCAGACAGACTTCATTTATTCTACATCATTTACTTTCACCTGTCACTTTTCTGATCTCAGCAATTCATAATAATCATAATGTGCATTTAGTGTTGAAACATTTGAAGCACTAAAAAGTTTTGTTACATAAAGAGAGGAAAGTGGATGTTTATGACTGAATAGCTTCTGCAAAAACACACTGCACAGTTATCTGGGAAATTATGTTTTTTCCTTCATGTTCATACTTTGTGTGGCGCAGTTTGGCAGCAATGCTGCGTAATTTAATTTCTTTATTTCCCAGAATGACTTTTTAACAGCCCTGAGTTGCATGGACATGGTAAGAATGTGAGGCAGTTTTCACTTGATAGAAGGTGAGAGTCACTTCTTTTACCCCAAAGACATGCGATCTGTCTGTACCATAATCTCCTGCTACAAACAAAACAACTTCACTCTGACACCAAAATCTAATATTTACAGTTGATTATTAAACCAGTAAAACATTTTCTGTTAGAACTCTTTATCATTCAAGTCGTGTTGTCTACATTTCACCAAATAAAAAAATGGTCCCAGAATGCAGAGACCGGCCTCCATTACCTGTTTGTCTCAAAGCATTTAAAGATGGATTTTTTTATTTATTTTTTTATATTTATTTTTTTAGAGTCACTGCGCTCCTCAGCAATGCCGAGGATATGAAGTCTATAAATTAGTGGGTGTGTTTGAATGTGCATATGCATAAATCAAACATTTATTCTGGAAGGGAGGCACAAAGACACAAAAGAGGAGGGGAGGAAGGGTGGAAAATAGCCAGCGTGGGTGGATGGGGGGTTGCTGTGCAGCATGGACTGCATGTGTGTGTGTGTGTGTGTGTGTGTGCAGTGTGTGTGAAGAAAGGAGGGGGTAAAGCAAAGGCAAATGTCACTCACAGCCTTTGGTGGCACTCAGACCAGCTCCTGGCTTCAACTATACTGTATATACATCATATATACTGTGGAAGGACGCAGAGGACAGTCTGACCGACCAAATCTGTGTGTTGTTGCTTTTTGAAGAAGACATACAGAAAAAGAAACATGCAAATTGCTAACAAATAAAAAGGAAGGACAGGACATGTAAAAAAAAAAAAAAGTAATAAAAAAGGGACAAAAACAGAGGACAGACAGAGTTATTTCAGCTTTGTCCCTCTGCACAGAGATCAATCTGTGGAAGCTGCACTTACTCTGTTTCACCAAAAGAGGGCAGTGTCACCAGAGCAGAAATATATACGCTCCAACAGCACAGGTTAGTTTACCGTCAGCTCTCTCTGAACTCCAGAACTGACAATCTGAACATCTGCCTCCATCGTCAGCTGAAGGTCTCCACAGGTTTAACCGTTTCTTTTAAACTTGGTTTGAACTTTGAGGTTAGAGTTATGTTTAGGATAATGGCTGCATAATTTATTAGGTCCAGTATTATCATATATCCTATATTATCATGTGCAATCTGCATTTTTAGACACTGGCTTTTGTTTTTTTTCTCCATAAACACTGTGTATCTTGTATATTTGAATATTTGGAACACACGTGCACAAAAAAAAAAGCTCAAAGTGCAAAAAATAAACGCCTCAGTCCTTCACTATCATCAATGCACAGATGTTCTAATGAATCAACATTTCATTGCATTGATCTCAGCCTGTGAACCTTTCTGTGGCTCTCCAGTCCAGCTGTATTGGTGTTCCTGTATCTTTGTTACTGGTCCTTTCTTTGTTACTGTAATTTGAAGCATTCTTTGGCACAAGAGTTTCCTTTGGGATACATAAAGGTGAACTGAATTGAGCTGTGACCTGGATAAATGAGAATATCCACAGGCAATTGAATTGAGCTGAATTAAACTGAACTTAGCTGAACTTAGGTAAGCCAGAGGCCTGTACTATGAAGCAGGATTTGAAGTTAGTGAGGTTACTACAGGGTTAACTCTGGGTTTTCAGTGCTACGAAGCTGGTGATCTTTTTACTGGGATAAATCACCGTGGTAACTGATGCTGACCAGGTTATGTTCAAAGCATCAGATCACAACCTGTCTACAGCCAGACCTCTGACCAATCAGATCACTGAAGAAAGAAGTGTCCAAAGAGACAGGTAAAAACAGTGTGTATACTTATATACGTCAGCAGAATCTTTCTGTGATTACTCTGGTTTTAAAACAGACATTCTAACAAACAGATCGTTTACGACACTAAACACATAAAAACGACTTTAGCTGCATTTTAGCTTTGACAGTGTGGCTGTCACATACTTTAATTACACTGTGATTCTGTCACTGCAGCTCATAATAACATGAGACACCTGTGTGATGAAATGAAAACACATTTCGTAATCTATTAGTAAAATAATCCACTAACAGTTAATTAGCTCCTGTTATTATAAATGCTACATTTCGGGCAGACAGACCTGATCAGTCATTACCGAGGCTACATTTCCACTCTTTACTTCAGCAGCAGAAACAGTCAGGTGTTACTTTAAAGTGTTTTATGTGACATAGTCAGAGGAGTTCCTTCATCCTCCAGCTAAACAGCAGAAAAGCCTCACTTTATAAGTCGTATATAGTCTCATAATACCTACAGTACATGTACTTTAAGCCTCAGCTTACTTTTAATTTTTCTTTCTAGAGTTTCTGCATCTTCTTTGATGTCATCTGTTGTAAGATGATACGCTATGGTTTAAATTTCAGTCTGATAAATATGACTTTTTGTTGTCCGCACAGGTTAAGTAGCATCACCGTTTCATCTCATATTGTTTAAAGACGAACTCCATTCATGGTTCTGATTATGAGTTGACTGAACTAGTTGATAACCGACTCTGTGATACTGGTTTTCCAGATGGCTAGTGTTAGGATTAGTGAAGCCAGATAACGGAAACGTATCCTTGGCATGCTGAAATGGCTTTGTAGTGCAGGTCTCTGGAAAGGGTTGACAAAGAAAGGAAAACCAAGGTGGAGTGGAAGAGAAATTCTTGAATAACAGTGATTCTGATAATGAGGGTAACCCACTTACACACACTGTGAGATGTCCACATCCTGTTAGCGTTCATTTTCTGTTGTTTCAAAATTAATTCAATGGGCTCTCTTTTTTCCTTTCTCTCTGACAGTTTTTTTTTTATTTCAAAATCATACAGCAGCAGAAATATTTGGCTTAAAAAATTCAAGTAGGGCTGCAGCTAACAATTATTTTCCTCACCAATTAATCTGCCAATTATTTTCTTAACTAATTAAATTAACAGTTTGCTCTCCAGTTGTCAAAAACTTAAAAGATTTTTAGTGAGAAGAAGAAAAAAAGGCAGCAAATCGTCACAAATAAGAAGCTGGAACTATGTGATGTTGGTAATTTTGCTGACAAATGCCATTTGATTATCTGCTGATCAACTAATGAGTTCGCCGACTAATCCAGCTCCACTGACAAAGTGACACCTTCTTATCAAAATACCAAAACACACAAAGTGAAAGTCGAAACTGACTGGCTGAGTCCGCCAGTTTAGTTTCAGAAAGATTCAGAGTGAAATTCATCTGATCAGAAACTGAAATGTTACGAGACAGTAAAAGGGGAATGAAGCCCAGAAGAAGAGGAAGAGAGGAAATGACGGTGAGATAGGGAGAGGACAGAGTGTTAAGCAACAGACGACACAAGTTATGAAAGAGAGAATGCACCCTGCAGGGTAGAGGTTGGAGGGCGGCCTGAGACACAGGAGACAAAGAGGTGTGACAACGAAAAAGAGAGAGGTGACAGAGTGAGAGCGAACGATGAAGATGAAACAATAAAGATGACAGAGAGAAACCAGAAAGAATCAGATATTTAAATTCAGAACGAAAGCAGAAACTGTCTGCCACAAAGCAGTACTCTCAGCATGTCGTATAAAGGCTAACAGGATATGACTCTTACAGCTTTGTAGGTCTTTTTCTGGCCGGCGTGTTTCGGAGCTTTGCCGGGGTCGGTGCTGATCTCCACGTGCATGGCATAGATGATGTCGAAGAAATCCTCCACCACCGCCACGCGCTTCAGGGACGAGTCGACCCCTGATACACCGTCCACACACTGGAAAAAGAGAGAGACATTTTGACTTTTTGGCATTTTGTCTTTTGATCAAAAGTGTACAGTGAAGACAGACGGGAGACATGAGGACAAGAAGTCTGTTTATAGCTGGTATTAACGTGTCTTGGGTGATTCGATCACAAGCAGACAGCTTGTGTGTAAACGACCACCAGGACGCATTGTGATCTGTTCACTCAGACCACTTGCCGAGGAGGTCTGAGACGCATTTGACCACATATATTTTTCTGACAAGCTCTACATCATGCTGGATGAGGTTGTCTTGGTGACAGCGCACTAACACTCTATAGCTTGCTGTCCATCGTTTTGCCACGTTGAATTCTGCTGACAGCAAACATTTAATTTCCTACATTCTAGTGAATTTTAATGCACCAATTTGTTCCTTTTCTGCATCAATTTATGGTGCAATGTCTTTTATTGTGTCAAAAATTCTTGACTACGTTCATCTTTTTACTGGGGGGACAAAAGCCCATGTCCTAAATATTGAGGGGAATGTGTCCTTTGCGTCCCGCCCCCCAAAAACTACACCAATGGCTAACGTGACAAGCATGCTTGCAAGAGTGTGAACATTGTAACTGTGTGCGAGGCCCTTTGACCTTGTAGCATAAGTGACGTAGTTAGTTAACAAAATTCAAGCCCAAAGGGTCAGCTGCAAACACGTTAGACACAAGTGTGAACATCGATGTGTCACCGCTGTCCTCTTGTGTTCAGATCACCAAAACATATCTTCATACCAGGTGTAAACAGGCTCAAAGTGACATGCCAGAGATTCCTAAACAGAATCAAATCAGGGATGTCTACAAAACGACGGGAAACTACATGCAAACAAACAAGATGAGCTCAAAAAGTGAATTCAAGTGTGAGAATGGATCCATTGTGACACAAACGTGTCAGCAGAGTATGGCTCAGTGTTTGGATGATGTCACCTCTTACGTCTAGAAACTCCCAAAGCTCATTAAAACTGTTTAAACTAGGTGTAATAAATATCAAAATAGAACGGCTTGTTTCCCCCTAAACTTTATTCAGAAAGTGATAGACTGTAGATAGATAGACAACAGAAAAAAACATCATGTTTTTAAAGTTTAATCATCAGATATGAAGACTAAGAGCTCAGGACGCTTCTGCCTCGTGCAGGAATAACACAACTCATAAATCTATTAGGCGATAAACAGAAAACTAATATTCAGCAATTTAATTAATATACGCATGCAAAAATGACAAATATTACAGCTGTTCACCTGCGAGGATTTGCTGATTTTCAGTGCTTTATATTGATAAACTTTATAAATCCACAAGAGAAATTCTATTATTTCTTCCACTCTGTTGTCACAGGCCCAAAACACACACACACACACACACACACACACACACACAAACAGGACCTATACATGCATTAAATGGAGAGATGTCAGAGCAGGGGGGCTGCTTGGACAAGCGCCCTGAGCAGTTGGGGTTCAGTCCCTTGTTCAAGGGCACCTTGGCAGTGCCCAGGAGGTGAACTGGCACCTCTCCAGCTACCAGCCCACACTCCACGGTTGGTCTGTGTGAGGTCTTGAGCCGGCAACCCCAGGGTTCCCAAGCCAAGTGCCTATAGACTGAGCTACTGCCGCTCCATGTCATTGTGAAGTGATTATATCCAGGTTTTTGATTACTGGTCAGACAAAGCAAGACAGGTGATGACATCACCTTGAGTCTTGGGAATTTGTTACCAACTGTTTTCTGAGAAAACGATTGATTAAATTTTTGGGAGAAAAAAAAAACAAAAAACAAATGAACTGACAGTGGAGCTGTTGCAGCCCTGCGTCTGTTTGTAATGATGTGACTATAGTAATGTTAACAATAATAAATTAGATTGTAAGTCAACCAGGGACGCTTTGAAAACAGAAAACTAGCAAAAAAAACAACAACTGAATCAATAAAATGCTTGGCTAAAGTTTTAACTTAAGATTTAAGAAAAAAAATATGTTAAAGACAGATTAAAAGTGTCAGCAAACAAACAGCTCCAGCGTCCTCAGCATCAGTGCTCAGATTTAATGTCCTCATGGTGCCTCGCGGTCTACAGACTGTGAAACTTGCAGCACTTTCTCACTTGACCACAAATAGAAAACGAAAACAAGGATGTTCGTTTCAAATGCAAACTTACTGACTCCTGTCCTTACTCTGCACTATCAAAAGCTCATTTACAACTTTCTGTTTAAGTTATGAGTCATCTGTAATTCACAGTAACTGTGTTTCTGAAGAGTCGCTGGTGAGATTCATACAAACAGGCTTTTCAGAGCAGAGTGTCTTTTACATTTGAGATCAGACGACTGGTGGTTGCAGATCTCATTAAAGCTGCGTGACTACAGATACAAATCTATTCAAGTTTATTCTGTTGCATCACATTCTGTGATCTTTAGTCTTGTTGATTACAGGCAGAAAATTATTATGCTGCATTTGTTGGCATCAAGCATTCGTCACATATTGCAGAGGGAACTTTTCTGGCTTCAGTGGGGATTTGAACGTCAACTCTTCGCCTCCTGTTCATGAAAAAGAAGACAAGTGTTCTGACAGGCTGCGTTGGTGATGGATTCTGAAAGTTAGTCTGAGGTGACTTATGACTGTTTATCACGACCGCACTCAAGGGAGGCTTGTTTCACATTTCACAAACCTCCCGACTACGCTCAAATGCAAGCCTCAGTACTCAATTCCATTAATTGATTAGATCCGATTTTTTGTGTAGCTGTTTAAAACACAGCCAATATCAGATACCAGTGTGAGCTGCTCTCAGTCCTGAACTGACCTGCAGGTGCAAAGAAAAATAACAAAGCCGTGGACTCAGCAGTGAGCAGATGATGACGAGGATGAGGAGAAAGACAGCTGGATTTTTAATTATGGAACAACAATTGCTACATCTGTACAGAGTCGTGCGTGGATGCAGAGTCGGAACCATCACTTGTAGGAACGTGACATGAACGACTTCGCTGAAACAGATGCCAGGAGGTACTTTAAACTATCTGTTAGTGCCGATTCACAAGACTCTTGTGACAAAACACTCAGTTGAATCGACCAATCTGTGAGTGGCGTAAAAGTCACATGAAGTCCGATGTGACAGTTCAGACTGAGGTTGCAAAATGACAGTCCTGTGACTGAGCTGAATCAGAATTATCGGTGCTGTTCACACTGTTATGAAAAAAACAAAACAGATCTGAGTCACATATGAGCAAAACAATATGGGACCACTTCTGCCTGCAGTCTGCAGTCTGAGCGGAGCCAAAGCACCCTGACGTGCCCACAGACAGTAATGCAAATGCATTACGTTGACACATTTCCTACTTTTCCAGGTGAATAACTTGTAATTGTTTTCAAACATAATGGCAACATGTAAAATTACAACATTTATGAAGTGAAATTCATGTCATAAAAGGGCACTTAGCTTCTGTAGATATTTAAAGCATAATGACATGTGTTAGTGTTGCCAACATGTCAATTTCCTCTGATGTTTAATGGTGTGAAACAAAGTCATGATGTATAATTATCGTGAAATGACTGAGCAGCCCTGAATTAGACTTCTACACCTGCTGCATGTTAACCAAACTTCCCAGAGGACTGAGCTCTCTGTATCTCTCTCTGCATCTGTCTCACTCACAACAACGTGGGAATACCAGGAAGTCTTGGGAACCACCCTTTTTCCCCCCACAAGGCTGTGGGGGTATGAGGTGTACCTCTGTGAGAAGAGGGACTGGAAAGGTTGGGAGAAGGTGTTTGTTTTGTAGACAAAGAAACAGAGAGAAAGACTAGACTAGACTAGAGAGAACCCTTTTCCAACAAATCAGCATGTGTGTGTAGGTTTTTTAAACACGGGAAAACCAGCTAAAATTAGGCTATAGACGTACACAGCTTTGCAGCAAACAAGCATACCTTTCTTTCTTTCTTTTTTTTTTTTTTACTGGTATGTAACATTCAACATCACCGACAGGCCGGAAAACAGGTTCGTAAACAGTAGAAAGCAGCATGAAGGTAAGATTGGTCCATATGGCTTAAAAATAATATCACAATATTTTAGGTTATATCACAAAACACACACATACCACAGTATTTTGAAATCTTCTCTAAAGTACTGAAGACTACTAAAACACAAAATTAATAAATGAACTAAAGTTACAACAAAGTTTAATAAAGTAGCTATTGTCACAATAAAGTTGAACAAAGTATTGTTATAATTAAATAATCAAAGGTGCTTTTATTTTGAAGACATGGCTCGGCTCAAATTTGAAGCTTCCTGTCACCAGTCAGATGCTAGCTATTAGCACAAAATTAAACTGTGTCGCTGCACCTTAAAACGTGTGGATTTACTCACTACACACTAACAGCTCTCCACTTCATATATTAATAGTATTTGCAAGTCGCACTGGTGCTCCATGGTCGCAAAATGGGACTAAATAGTTGCAATCTGGAGCTCTGCAGGTACAAAGACACACCCTTCCTCTGCTCACAAGGTCTCTAATCTCATTAAGTTAAACTGTTACCGCAGCATCATTAAACATGATGATTTATTCACTGTAAGCTGGAAACAAACTAAAAGCTCTCCAGTTCATATATTAATAATATTTGCAAGCGGCAGTGGTGCTCCATGGTTGCAAAATGTAGCTGTCTGGAGCCCTGCAGATTGCTTGCTCATGCACTAGCGCTCAGGCGAAAGTGATCTGGATGTTCAGGGAACTTATCATGTTTGTGAGCCTTTCTTTTTTTAATGCTTTATTGCAATGTTTCTTTCCACGTCCATTGCATATATTTATGCTTTTTGTGTGAGGCTCCATGCATAGAGGCTAGCAATCATGCACAATTTTGTAAATATAGACATAAAATACAAAATTTGTCATCACTCTTCTTGTCAGAAGAGGAAGAAAAAAGTCTTTCTATCAGTGAGTCATTTTTATGTGTGTGTCTGTCAGACACAGAGAGAGAGAGAGAGAGAGAGAGAGAGAGAGCAACAGGAAAGAGTGTGAGAATCGAAATGCCAAAGCAAGTATCATGGCGGTGCCTCAAAAATGACATGACTATTAAAACTCGATGTTGCGATATAGTCACTTTCTACATCTCACGTGGAACAAGCTGCGATACATCGAGTATATTCTATATATCGCCCACTCCTACGTGGAGACTGGTGAAAACATTACAGTGGTTACTTTTTATGTATCTCCAACTTGTACTCCCATCACTGCCAATCAGAGCAGGAGTCGATAAATACCCATGACTACTGCACAGTCATTTGACCCAGGTGTGAATGCCGATTGTTACCTTTCCCATCACATACAAAAAGCAAGATGTCCTTGATGTGAGTTGGTTTTGTTTTTTGTGCAGTGGGAAGGGGCTATAGAGGAGAGAGGAGAGAAAACAAAGGAGGGAGAAAGAAAAGGAGGAGCGAGAGGAAGACTAATAGAGGGATGGATGGAGGGGGAAGGGCGTCACTACCTGCTCAGAGAACTCAATATGTGTCAGTAGATAACAACAGGTGGGGCATCACACACATACACATACACACACACACACACACACACACACACACTCCAAACTACAGCGCATGGTGAAACCTGCTATTACCATGGTAACCAATGAGCGCTGACCTCACGGGGCAGGTGAGTGTGTGTCTGTGTATGCTTCTGTACTGTATGTGTGTTGTGTGAAGTATATTTGTATGTGTAGATAGTGTGATAGTTTCTGCAACAGGTTGTGTGTGTGCTGAGCAGGGTTTCTAACAATAATTGAGTCGCTGGTGAACAGAGTGCGAGTCTTGCATGAAGTGCTGCTGGAGTGAGGACACACACACAGACACGGACCAGAGGTCATGGTCACTCACAAGAAAAAAATGTGTAGAGCAATTAGGAGGTAAAAACAATCATATACAGTCAGCCTCTCTGGTTACAATGTAGAAGGACCTACAGTGTATACGGAGACATTCAGTTTCTCTTTCACATGACTGGACATAGTGTACACAAAACATGTTAAGTTGTTGATTCAACTATGTGGTCATTCTGGAGGTTGAAGTTTGGAGTTAAGTATTTTGTCCACGAGTGTAAAAAAATAATATTAAACAGAGCAGTCAAAGGTTCATCTTACTGTTTTAATTCTGTGAGACAGGTTGCTCAGGATTTATAGCCCAAAATAAAAAAAATGTTTGGGGAGGAATGAAGCCAAGAGCTGTGTGATATGGCAGGAAAAAAAATGCCAAGATAATTTCAGAAAATACTGCAAAATGTTTATCACAATTTCCTAAAGCTCTCAAAGCCATTTAATAGCTTTTGTTGCTGTTGACCAACAGTCCAGAGATATTCAGTTCATTTTCACATAAGAGCAAGAAAGGAGAAAATCCTCACAAATGAGAAGCTGAAATTAGAGTATGATTGACATATCTGCTTGAAAAAAACAGGACTTAAACATTCAATTATGTTATAAAAATAGCTTGCAGATTAATTTTCAGTCAAACAACTTATGATAATAATCGACTTTTAGCTCATGTCAGAGTTTGAGCATTGTAGCTAAATTAAAAGAGACAGTTCAAAATTACATATTTTTCCTCAGTCTGTATAGTTGTAGTGAGTTGTCGAGTGTTGGAGACATCGGCTGTGGAGATGTCTGCCTTCTCTCCAGTATAAAGAAACGAGATGGCACTCTGCAAAGATAATAATGATAACTCAAGATAATTTTCTTTCTATCAAAATTCACATGCCTAAACTACGGTACCAATGCAACAAAAGAAGCGTACATCTACTCATGGATGAGAGGATCGTGCTTGTGACAGTGAAAGATGCACATATTAACGGCGTCCTCCTCGGATGAGCTGTAATGTTAGCTAGCTTCGTGGTGCTACGTGAGCTAGCAGTAGATGCATGTTTCCTTCTGCGATACAGTCGGTGGGTGTAATTTTGTAGAAAAAAAATAGTCCCCAAATGAAACTATTCACAAAGTCTGTGGATTATCTTGAGTAACTGAGTCATGATTTCTGGAAAAGCAAGCAGTAACCTCCAGGGGTGAAAAATGACGCCGACTAGGATGTGCCAAAAACTGCAGTTCCTCTAATGGCCACTTGAGGCTGGCTCCAGAGGCCAGTCAGTCCCCACAGACTGCCATGTTAAAAAAAATGCCCAACTTTACAGTAGAAAAATATATGTTTACATTCTGGTACAAAAAACGGTGTTAGTCTCTATAACTAATTTCAACTAATGACAACTGTACAGCGGTGGATTTTTATATAACTCACTCGTTTTATTACCGCCTAAGATTATGCATAATTAAGGGCAGTGTCCTCAGCTTCTAAATCGGTGCCCAAATATGGACAACTTTGGCTCCAAAAAAACAAGAGGGCGATGGCCAAAATACCGAACTCCAAGCTTCAAAATGTCCAAATAAGCTAATACAGGTATTAGAAATTAAAATCAAGGTGACAGGTGGTTTCAAAAATTCCTTGTAGACATACGTTTTTTTCTACAACTACAAACCAAACTAGTCCACAAACCAACTGGTGACGTAATGGTGGCTCCATCCATTATTTATACAGTCCATGTGAAAAAGACATTGATGTTAAGTTTTTCAAATGACTGTTTTTGGGGCTTTGAGCATTAAAGGCTGAGTGCCATGTAGTTCCATTATATTGGAGAGAAGGCAAACATCCCTACAACCGAAATCTCCAACACTCGGCAACTCACACCAAAACAATCTCTATTGAAAAATAGCATTGTAATTTTTTTGATTTGGGGGTCAACTGTCCCTTTAAAGAGACTGAACGGGGCAGAACAACTTCACAACCACGTAAGCAGAATGAGAAGAATGAGAATCTTTAAAGTCCGTGTTTGTCAAACATTAACTCTCCTTTTAGCTCCTGTTTGGTCTCCACACACTCCCGAGAAAAATATTTACTGTTGTCTGTCTGCTGTTTGGTGCTGGAAACAATGAAGATACAGCGCTGAGACTAAACGATACAGTAAATGTGCTTTGAAACTAAAACGAAGACCTAAAAGAGACTAAAATCTTCTGCAGTGCCTCAGAGTTGGTGAGAGGAAGAAGAAGGTTTTTCTCATTCAATCCACTGTAAAATATAAAAAATATTGATAAATGGAGCTCAAATCTCAGGACAAGAGAAAAAAAAGTGTTCTCATACATATGGAGACACACAGCTGATGCTACAGTGTGTGACACTGGAAGCCTGGAAGTCCACGGCTGCCTTAAAGAATATTTCGTCTCCACGTCACATGACACAACCTGTTATTTGCTGTTAAGTGTGTTAAATATGCGGCCGACAGGAAGCGGGACGCCTGTCTACCTGTCTGTGTGAGGGAGGCCAGGGTGACAGGTGTCTGTGTGTGTGTGAGGGGGTGGGCATTCAGGGGGAGGGGTTGGGACTTTGAGTGGGTGTGGGTATGGGGTCCAGGTGGAGGGCAGCGTATGTGTATGTGTGTGTGTGTGTCCTCGTTATTCTGAAGCAGTGTTCCCAGCGCAGCCTTTGCCAGATGTAGAGTATCTAATGAAGTGTCAATGAACTAAAGCCACACACACACACACACACACACACACACACAAAAAAAAAAAAAATCAGGACACCATCTCTTGACCCAGTACCTCTATCTCCGTGTCTTTCTCTCTCCACCCTCCCCTCCTCTCCATCTCGGGGTGCAGGTACTGTAATAGGCGTTGCTATGGCAACCAGCTGCAGCTTATCACAGAGGGGATGTTTATAATGCCCCCCCTCCTCCATCCCCAATGCCATTACAACTGCCAGGCGGAGAGGAGGACGAGGAGGAGGAGAAAAAAGAGGAGGGTGTGAAAGAGGAAAAAAGGAAGGAAGACGGTCGGATGGTCGCTGTTGCTGATTGGAGTAGGACGGAGGAGAGGTGGTGGAAAAAGAGGAGAGGAGACCCCCCTCGGAGGAGACAAAAAAGAGACACCGGCGATAAAGCAGTGGAGGAAGCTTGTTGAAGATGATGGTTGGGGGTGTGCAGCACCTCTCACCCTTCTGAAAGAATTAAACACTGTACAAACTATAATTACCGTAAAACTGTTGAACTGTTTCAAGTTTCAGAACAATATAAAGTTGTTTTAATTATGTTTAGAAATCTTCCTCATTATGCTGATCAGTCAAACAGCCTGGGCAGCGCTGTGTTGTGTTGATGACAGGGCTCGACAGTGACGGCTGCCAGGTTGCCCGTGACAACCATTTTAAGCAATTGGAAACTATTTCTTGGCCTTCTTGGCAACTACTTTTAAACATGCCAAAAAAAAAAAGACAGCGCACAGCAAAACATGCTGCACGTGCCTTGGTACATTTACTCAAGTGTGCACAGGTATCTGTTCTTGAAATAAATGGCGAAGCAAATTTAGTTCAACTGACCATCAACATCACAAACTAATCTGCAACTTGATTCAAGTGACAAAGAACCAGATGAACCTGAACTAAAAAGGTACTGTTATAAAGCTTTAAGCATCCTTTTCTGTCACATTTTCATTATTAAGCCAACATTTAACTGTGTACTATCTTAATTAGTCAAAATATAAGGTGACTATAACCATAGTTTTATTTTCGGCAACAGAAAGCTGATGCCTGGTTGTCAGCCTGGCAGGACTCTAAAGTTAGTGTTGAGCCTCAGATGATGTCCGCTCAGCAATGTCAATTTCGTTAACGAAAACTATGACGAAAATTATTTGTCAACGACCTTGTTTTCTGTGACAAAGACAAGATATTACGAGCTAAAAATTAGCTTAAAAAAGACCTTGATTATATCAACTATATTGAAATCTATGTTTAATTTTCGCTGACGAGACGAGATGGAGTGAAAATGTAAATGGGGGACTATCGGACTGTCAAAACGTGAGGAGAGGAGAACAGAACATCAATAACAGCCTTGCTTGCAATTACTTTCTAATGCTGTATAAGCAGTATGAGACCTGAGTGACGACTAGCTGTATACTCCAGTAAATAGTCTGCACCAGTGTGTTTCGCTAGCCTGCAAAACAACTCAACCCGAAGCAGCGTCAGCCATTGTGAGCTGTAATCCAGCAGTAAATAATCAGCCGTGAGTGTCTGACTGTGGATGGTGGAGCTGCTGAATGAATTTGTGGAGTTTGTTAGTTGCAGCGGTGGCTGTTAGCAGCTAGCTCCACTTGTTAGCCAGTGAGCGGCAGCAGAACAAGCAGCTGGTGGCTGCCGGACTTCACATCTATTCTCAGATCTCCACTCAGATCCGGACCGTCTATAGAAGGTTTCTGGGTTGATGGTGTTAGAAAGGCAGTTAGGAGGCGGAGTTATCTGTGAGTGTAGCTGTGCTGTAAGTAAACAGTCTGGACTCAGATCAGTTTTCTCTGTTTGAATCACCAACTCTGTGAGAGGACACCAGTTTTAACCAACATGTTGCAGATGAAGAAAGAATTCAGGCTTTAATCAAGTTATTTTTCTGCTTCTTAACAGTGAGAAGGATAAGTCAGAGTTTACAATGAACCTGGGGACAAATCCTAGCTGTCTAAACATTGATCAGTGAACGTGTGCGTGTATATCATCCCTTAAACCTGTCAAAAACTCTGCTGGACAGATGCATGTTTGTCAATGTGTAGAAATCATTTGTGACTAAAACTAATAAGACTAAGACTCCATATACACTGCTGCTCAGCCATGGTGGCTCTACAGCAGCCGTGGTAGTGTGCTTTATAAGAGACCTGATACTAAACACTTACTGCCAGATCTTTGAGAGACATTCACTTTTACCCTGTTAGTAGGAGAACAATGTTTTCATTTTTGCCTGCAGTCATCCTCTTGGGCTGTACACAGCCCCAACAGCCTCCTACAATAAGCCAGCTTCTGAGAGGCGATGCCCGGGGCCACAAAGGTCCACAAATGTCTCGTACAGCTTCATGCTTAAAGTAGTAATTGGCAGTTTCACAGTAAGTCACAGAAACATTTTCAAGAAACAGTGTTTTTTTTTTTACTTACAATGAGAAATAGCTGAACAAAGAGTGAGCTTTGCCTCTAATTTTAAAATCATGTTACATTCAGTCATTCAGAACTGCCTCAACATTCACACACTGTAGATTTAAAGAGTCAATGGGAAGTTAACCCTCACATTGGTCTTTCTTCGTGGAAATGATGCATTTCCAGCACGCAAAACTATTCTGACAATAACTCTTATTGTCATTTACATGCTGAATTTTGCCACGTTGCAGGAAATGTCAAGGTCCGTCCGACAGTGTTTGGTTTGTTGCCATGGTAATGCTCTACAATTTCTTCAATAAGGTTGGTTAAGAAATAAGACAGTGAGACTAGTTCACTGGATATCGTTTTTTGGGGAGTTTTTCCTGATGCTGTGAGGGTTGAAGGACAGAGGGTCTGCTGTACATGGTGTAACACCCCCTGAGGCAAAGTGTGATTTGTGACACTGGGCTATATAAATAAAGACTGACTTGACTTGGCTTCTCATGCATGGATGAAACAGACACAACAGTGTGTAAGAGATTATTGATGCAATTCAGACGTGTAATGTCTCTGTCTTTGTCTTTCTACTTACTTATGAACGTAGCCTATAATAAGGTGCATCATATGATCTTTGGTGAGGAGGCGACTCCTGAGCATGAACTGTGTTTTATTCTTCCCGCTGTGACCCAGGACCTCCAACGTGATAACTGTTGTTTCTCTGATGTGTGTTTACAGCGTGCCAGGCCAGCAGTGCCCTTTCCCTCTCCCTGGCACATCACAGGAGGGGCCGGGCCACCGTACAACACAGCTCCAGGACACACACACACATACACACACAAAGAACTGAGAGGACATGTTTGTCCTCCACTGTCTGCTCCCATGCTCGTTGTCCCTGATGCTGGGACTGAATGTGACGTAAAACCACCACACACACACACACACAATATATATCAAACAATAAAACCTCCACATGCGAGAAAAAAGTGTGCACAAACATACATAGATTCAATTACACACGTGCACACAGATACAGAGCATAACACACACACACAAACACACACACACACCGACATACACTGGACCTGAGGTTGTAGGGCACATCACTGGCCCGGGACTGTAGCTTATGTGACAGCATGCACACACACACATCTATGTGGGCCACGGGGCGGGTGTGTGTGTGTTTGTTTGTTTGTGTGTGTGTGTGTGTGTGTGTGTGTGTGTGTGTGTGTGTGTGTGTGTGTGTGTGTGTTCAGGGGACACCTTAAGGCACAGCAGACAGGACAGCACAGCATGCGACCGACACACACACACACACACACACACACACACACACACAAACAGCAACCCCCCACTTCCTACTGGCCGAGCAGACGGGTCAAAGTCAGAGAGGAGAGAGGGAGAGAGGTGCGAGGGCAGAGCTGCCCGTCTGCAGGACACACTCCAGTGAACATACAAATAAACACGGTAAACACACACACACATGGGGCTGCATGTGCATCTCATGAGGCTGCAGGCTGTGTGCACACATGTCCGTTCTGTGCAGCAGCCATGACAAAGAGTCGTCCACTGAAACACTGAAAACACGACTATTTTTAGTTTTTTCCCCCTGACCAGAGACGCAGTGAGACTTGTGTCTCTCTGGGGGTCGCACTCATTAAAACATATCGGTTTCTCTGCTCACCAGCAACAGACCCATGACCCATTTTCAGGTCTCATGCCACAGTTTGAGGAGGTTTCCCCCATTCTGTCCTTCATTTTATTTCCTTATGTCGAGTCAGCTGGTTTTAGAGGTGATTATGTGCAAACAGTGATGGAAAAACTATTTAGATAAATACTCAGATGTCTTTGTGGTAACCACCGATAGTTTATGAAAGCTGATATTTATTTTTGTTAGTGCAAAATTAAAAGACGAGGTAATGTTTTAAACACCAAAACCAACAATGACTTAGTCCCATTAACAAGCTTTCAAAACCTGATATATCAGTTTGTTTGACTCAGTCCTACATACACCGTCCTGCTGTTCTGAAATACTCACTAGTGCATCAAATGTGGATTAATCCGCTGCTGAAAATAGCCCCAAACAAATGCATTAGTTATTGTTTAAATATTGTTTGCTAAAAACTACAGTGCCTTGCTGTTACAGGAAATTACTGAGATCTTTTTTTATTCAAAGACAGAGGGCAGGTAGGTCGGAAAATTTTGAAAGTTAGACTAACACATAGTTGTTTTAGGTCGTTTCACAAGGTTTGTTGTCAAATAAGAAAAATGTAAAATAACAACTGGCTTCTCCTTTAAAGAAAAGTGGCTGTGGATTAATCACTGAGCATCCCACACAGATAACAGGACGCTAATTAAATACATTAACACTTAGTGTTTTTGTTCATTTGTGAATGTGCGGATGTTTTTTCAGTTGCCTCTCTGTCAGCTCTGCTACATTTGGGCAATATTTCCATTTGGCTAAATTTGTCTGTTTAGTATAGATTTTTGAGGTTGCCTTTAAACGATGGTGGCGTGTGACTGAGTGTCATGAGGACATCTACTCACCAGTTGGTACACTCTTCTCCTGGCAACTCCTGCTAGCTAGCCAGGACGACATTTTTAAATGTAAACATCAGTAAACATCAAGGAAAAGATGGAGAAGATGGGCACCAGCCGATGGACTGGACAGGGATGGGCATGATTTCTCGAGTAGTCGTTTGGATGTCTGTATTCGCTTAATGTATAGAGTACTCGCCACCACCCCTCCCATGTGTGAACACGACTTCTATATAGTGACCGGGCTTACTGTTGGCATCACACGGCTAACACACCCTAAAGGTTATTAATGGGTTTAACAACAGAGTCATGCTGTTTCAGTGTTGGTGTGAGTTTGTTGGGACCGTTCAACAGCACAGTGATGTTAGCCGCTGCTGCTGCTGTGTTAGCTCATGAACTGACTCTGGGGAGAGCGGCTCAGAGACAGTTCCTCAGTGCTGTGTCTAATCTATGTCACGTTAAAAGCAGCGACCGAAAGATTTGATTTGCCTCGTGTTCACTTTAAACTGGTTTAATAGACATGAATTTGAAGTTGCACTTGTTTTCCGTTGACGGCAAATTTACAACCTCCATGCTGCATCAGTTTCCAACAGGACATTAGGAACTGTAACATCCTTTGATTCACCAAAACTTGGCTAAATCCTGGACGCTGCCATTCAACCAGGTGACTCTTTTTCTATATGTGATCTAACAGAAGGCGAGGAGGAGTGTGCTTTGTGCTTTGTGGTGGCTGGTGTTACAGTGGAAATGTGAGGTGCTGTCCTGTTTCTGCTCACCCTGCACCACAAGGGGTATAAACACACTGAATCTCTGTTACGTGCCATTCAGAGGCGGCTGCAGAGCCGATTCACTGCCCATCTCTGGAAGAATGTCTTGTGAAACGTCTTGTTAGGGTTGAGATATGTAAACAAACTACGATGCATCTCCCCAGTGATGCAAGAGATGGAGCCAATTAGAGTCTGGAGCACGTTCCAGGACACCACCGCATGATGATATTGATGACAACAATGACGTCAGTGACATCAAGGAATCCACTGAGTCTATGGTGAAACAACAGAAGCAGCGGTATCTAAACCTACTGTTTAATTATTCAACCACCAGAAACCATGGATTACCAGAACGATCTGGGACGCCATAAAACACTGCAGCCTGTCTGGAAACATGGACAATTATAAAGCAGCAGCCTTCAATGCAAGAAGAGGCAAAGATGGACTAAATCACAGTGCATGAGCTGAAGAAGCTGATGGATTCACATTTCACTGGAGTTGTACCATGTGGCAAATAATGATAGATCGCTAGTAAATTTGATATCAATGAGTGGAGTTTATTTAGTCTATTTGATGGCGATTGTTATTCATTGATTTCTATCAAAATTAAGTAACTGATGTTTTTGTTCCTTACATTTGAAATTTGGGTGGAATCAATTTCTCATAAGACAATTTTAAAAGACATGACCGGGAGCTGTTTTTCTTCTCCCTAAACTGATGTGTCTCTGCATGACTGTCACAAAAAGACATTTTACTCTATTGTTCTTATAAAAATGAATGTATCATGAAATCATAAGCAGAGTTTTTTATTTTACACATTTATTTTGCTGGACTCTGGCAAACAGACACATCATTTGTTATTTATAAAGTAACATTTCAAAGGCTTGTGTAAAAATTTCCTTGATCTTTCTTTCATAAATATCGATTCTATTTCAACATCAAGCCTGCGTTTCTATCTGACCCTCCATCTCTCTGCTCTGACCTGCTGCACCTCCTCTGCCTCCGTCCACACATTATTAGCAGCCTCTCTCTCTCTTTCTCTCATTTCCTCAGTTTTTTTTTTGTGGGCTCTCTCCCTCTGTTCATCTCTCCATCCCATTTCCAAACCAGCCTGTTGCTAGGATACACGTGGGGTCCATTCAGTGAAAGCTAACTGCCCCCTCCACATCCCCTCTCCACCACCACCATCACCACCAACAGCCCTGCTCTTCATCCTCCTCCTTCTCCGCCCATCTTCATCCAGCAGACTGACACACACACAGAGCTTCAGCAGGATAAAGTGTGCTGAGCCGCGAGCGAGCAGCAGCCAACCTGCATCACGACGCACACACACACACACACATCCTGACACACACAGTACGTACAGACATGTGCAGACACACTGACTGTAGAAACACATGCACGCACAGCAAACACACATACACACTCTGTGACACATGTATTCTGACCGTACACACAGCTATACACAAATGCTGACTAACACAAACACACAAAAGGAGTCCAGACTCTCACACCACTTCAGCCCCGAGGTACCATAATGCAATGCAGTCGAAAAAGCTCCAGTTCCCACTTCAACAACACAATCAGACACCGGGAAGACCGACAATCAGTCCAGATGGCATTAAAATTTTATAGATGTGTCATATCAGGAACATTTTGGGGCAATAACACATGATAGATGGAGTGAAATGACAATGAGTTTTTCCCCAGTCTGACTTTATATAACAGAATAATGCACTGCCGGAAAATGACTGCACATTGTAGACAAAAACATCAACCTTCATGTGGTTCAGCAGATGTACAGAGACAGGGAATGTCAGGTTAGCAGGCAGAGAGGGACAAGAAAATGTTTGTTTGTTGGTGCCTTATTAAACCGTTACATATGGTTATGATCTGAAAACGTTTGTGTATGAGGGGGCGGCCAAAAGAGGTGTACAATTGTTACGGTTTTTCCCCGAGATTAACTATTATTCTGACTTTATTGTTGATGTGCAAGACGTGCTTTTGGATAGATTGTTTTTAAAATAAGACTATATTATTCAACGTTTATATCGATGTGCAACCCCAATTCCAATGAAGTTGCAACAGAATGCAAATGAAAAATTCTTTTCGATATGTAAGTATTCAGCACATCAAAATGTTTTTCATTAAACATATTTCTAATGCAGCTATGCACATGAAATTTAGACCAGGCATTGTTATTAACTCAATGAAAATATACTGATTAAGAAATTGGAACATTTCAATTCATAAAATTAATGTGCAATTAAGTCTTTTTCCCTGCATTGGCCTTTTTACTAGCTTCTATTTTAGATTTATTTATTTATTATATAATTGTATTGCAGTAAAAACTTTTAATTTTGCCGGTTTTAGATGTGAAACAAAAAATCATTTTTTTTGTTTCATCATAAAAATTTAAATAAAAGGAATCTGAAATCTGAAATGACATGAAATGACACTTACTGAAATTTTATTTAATATTATATAGAAGGCTTTGTTCGCAATGCCAACTTCAAACCACATACTATATGAAGAAATGCCTCCTTCCTTCACAGAAATAGTCTTTAAATCTTGAAGATTTTGGGGAGGTCACTTGTGAATCTTAAGAAAGAAATTTCACTTTCAAAGCTTCAAGAAATTTTAGTCCTCAATTACCAAATGCTGTTAAAAGAAAATGTGAAAAAAACACGCTGGTAAACATGCTCCTGTCCCATTTTTTTGGAACGTGTTGCAGGAATCAAATTCAGAATAAGTGTATATTCACAAAACATTGAATATCTTGTTGCTGTGCTGTATTCAATCCCATATAGGTCAAGAAGGGTTTATAAATCACTGGGACTTATTGTGGCGACGGCTCATGGTCTCTGATTGGCCTCATCTGAGAAGGTGTTGTCGATATGTACTTTGAAATGCTCCTTCATTCTGCACTTTACCCAGGCGTTAGAGCCATTGCTAGCAAGTCCTAGGTTCCAATTATTTTTTGAGTCACTCTAATGCGCCACCTGACCTGGCATCTCAGGAACCTTTAATTAAAGGTAGGTGTGCTGAAGTGTGTGTGGAGCACGGAAGACGCCACGGGGTTACAGTCTTTAACCGCTGTGTGTTTGGTTAATCTTAGTTTTTTTTAGTTTTCCTTTTTTTTTTTTAAACACAATCAGTCAAGAAAATCAGTTCATAGCGTCATTTTACATCTTTCCATACATCCTGCAACACTGAGTAAAACTAAACCAAAGACAGTGAGTTCATCATATCTCCTGTTATGGCGTCAGTGGACTATGTTTGAATTTATTTGGAAGCTGCAATAAAGGTGTCCAAACATTTTGAATGGGGGCCAGATAAGATAATGTGAAAATACCTCGAGGACCAGCTGCTTCTCACATCATATCGGTTATTAAAAAAACAATCCTGTACACTACTTTCAGTGAAAAAGTATTCAAATTTCCACTGCTCCTGAAAGCAGCGGCCCTCGCTGTCGACATCACCCTTCTTTGTTGTGGCCATGTCTGCTATTAGGGAACTGTATCATACAGTTTGTATGACAGTCCTACACTGAGGTAAACCGAAAAAATGCAAAGTGACATTGGTTGACTAACTGATATTGTGCGGCGGGCCATACATATTTACAACCATTTTGAACAAGTTGTAGGATGTTAAAAATCAGACCACAGGCCAGGATTGACCTCCGGGACAGACTTTGGACATGTCTTTACTTGATGAAGGTCTAAAGACCAAAACACTGTGTATTTAAATAAGGTTTATTGCGAGTGTAAGGACAGTGTGTAGGAATTATCTTCCCTTACCTGTGGACATTTTCCTCCTACACACCTGTCTACAAGTTACTGAAGATGTGCATGAGGCTTCACATTCAAGGTGAAGACAACCTAATTTACTCAGTTAAGGTTGTTTTAAGGAGATGAGACGCGACGCACACAGTCTCTGGTCTCAGTGTTTAACACTTTGCACTCTAAACCATGTACTCCAACCAAATGACATTATCACACCTCTACTACTCCCACCTTAGGAACAACAGTGTGAAGATATTAAGCATTTGAAATGCATTAATTTTTCCTTGTAAAAGCGGAATCTAAAAACAGTTAATGCCATGACAGGGTTAAAGCTTGCGTTACTTGCATGTGTCAATCTGCTCCAGAACACAAAAATAAAACTGCCATCATTTGATACTTAATTAACCTCCAGCAGTAGAAACACCTCTGTTGCTAAGCACAGTAAAGTTTGTCTGCGGTGGATAAATAAGTTTCACCGACTTTATTTAAAACTTAGAACTGAACTTTGTCCCTTATAGGCATAATGCTCTCTCATTTCTTCATTTCTGTTGTCAAGACTGCTAGCTGGATCCTTATCTCCCGTGTGGAAACACACGGCAGGTGTGAAGCTGACAAAACTAAAAATAAATCAGAAGACAAAACAACACTGTATTAATTATGAGACATGGTTTTGACATGGGACACCTAATTGGTTTGACAAGAACTGAATCTATACAAAAACAGAGGTGTAAAAGTGCAAGAAAATGTAAATTTAAAAAAAAAATAATACTTTAGACTGAATAGTTTTTTAGTCAAGCAAATAACCAGGTAACAAAAAAAATTACCTAAGATGTGCAGGCAAGCAATCAACAAGCCTTTATAGGGCAGTGTGTACGATTTAGGGGTGAGGACTTCTCCCAGTTAGAATTCCTTAACTTTTAATTGTGCAGGAGGTTTTAAACAGGAGCCACATTATCCACAGAGGTCTCTCCTTCTCCAAAACAAACAGACCAGCTGATTGTCTCAGTAAAAACACTGAATAAAGCAGCTTCATGTTACAAATCAGTGTTTCTCCTGTGCTGTTTGGCCTGTTGGAGACTCTGATTGGCAGTTCAGCTCAGCACACGTGAAGTGAGGAAAGTAAACAAACAGCTCAAGTCAAAAGGAAGTGAGACCAAAACAAACTTGTTACATAAGGTCAGATTATTTTTCTTGAGCCACTGAGCTCTTTAGCTGAAACCTTTCCTGATGGTTTGTGTTATTCACTGGCACACAGTAAATATGCTCTGTTCTTTCAACACTAGATTGTGTTGTTAATGTGCTAACTGGCTCACTAGCGTCAAGACGGCCTTCTGTTTCCCTTTTCGAACGAGGATTACAGATGGGGAGTATCCTCGCACGCAGGCGCAGAACGCATGTGCTGGTTGACCATCTCCTGTGGTCTTTACGGTGTGTTCATGTGCAACTTTTTTGGCCAAGACACAGTGATGTCAGGCAAAGCAGCAGGGAGGGAGGCATCATTGCCGCTAGTTCTCTGAAGTTGGTTTGGTGTGTCTGGACCTTTAGATTAGAGTTGTACCAATAACGATACCAGTTTTAGAAATGCACCTTAACCTGTGTCTTGATCTGTGTCAACACTGGATAATAATAATAAAAAAAAAAGTTTTAAGGCATTAATTCTATTATTATGTATTTATTTCTAAATATTTTACATAGAGTTTTAGGAGTTGAGACATACAGCTATTCATATCCCATCCATTTTTATTTTACGCGCTAGTATCGGATCGGTACTCGGTATCGGGGAGGAAAAAGTGGTATCGGTACATCTCTACTTTAGATCCAGACGTTAGGGAGGTTTTTATCAGGAACAAAATTATCCACCGAAGTCTCTTCCTCTTTAAAACAAACGGACCCGGTGATTTAAACCAGTAAAAACGCTGAATAAAGCAGTGACTGGTTTGTCCATTCTGGGCTACTGTAGAAACATGGCAGTGCAACATGCTGATCTCCGTAGACAAGGACCCCTCCCCTCTGTCAATATAAATGGCTCATTCTAAGGTAACAAAAACACAACGATTTTTTTATACACTTCTTCTTATACACTTAAGAAAGCATACTTATTATATTCTATCTCTGCTAATATATCCACCTAAATCCTACACACTGGACCTTCACAAATGGATGGCTGAGGGCATTTAGAGCTAAAGAGACAAATGAAACTACAAAACAAATTCACAAATACAAAGGACTGCTGTGATATGTAGAAAACTGTTCGAAAATGACCAAGTAATCCATGCATTAGTTTAAAGATTGCAAATCAGCAAAGTTATCACAGAAACAATATTTTTTTATTCCATCTCAACAATCACAAGGTAGACGGCAGAAATACACCTTTCATGTTATTAAATATCCTCCTAGGAATGTGTCTCTGCATGCATTTGATGGCCGTTCATTGCTGGGTGGTGGCGTTAGAATTATAACCCCCCGGCTGTGTCAAAACAGTGGTCTCGTTTAAATGAACAAGAAGGCTGCTATTTTTCATGCAATGCTAATGTCAGTCTGAAGTGTGACTGGAGAAAGAGACTACAGGCTGCTTCTACAAGCTGTAAAAAAAAATAAAAAAATAAGCAACTGTCTGACAGTCGGTGATAATCCTGCTTACTGTCTTCACATTCAGCAGCCGGCAGGAGAGGCAGCAGCTAAATGGGCCATGACACAAACCAACACACTTCCCCCCATCCCCCCCTCCACCTCTCCTCTCCTCCATCCATCCATCTATCCATCCGGCTCACAGTGACCTGCTTCTATCCCTCTCTCTATATATATACAGCAACATCCCATTGAGCTGTCTTACTCCATCTATCCATCCATCATCTCCATCTCTCTCTGGAGGATTTGATACCACAATCCAAACAATTCCACCCAGATGCTGCACCATCTTCTCTCCTTTTCTGACCATAAAGTCCCTCGTTCCTTTCATCTCTCATCCTCTCCTCCTCACTTTAGTCCACAGGTTATTAGGACAATAGGTTGATTCAGATTTAGAAAAGAGAGGATCCCACCTAAGATGATAAGACAGGCGAGGGAAAATCCGTCCTTGTGACATTGATGATGTCAACGTGGACAACTTACTGTATTAACTAACTTATTATTTTCCATACATCTGTAATATCCTCACATACATATATTGATATTAGAAAATATGCTCAACAATATCATGATTTCAACCACATCCATCAACCCTCACTTAAGTTATATTGGACGTTAGACAATACACCTTAGGAATATAATAACTACCAATACAAATTACCGCCTCGCAGTTGTATGCCTCTGAAAACCAGTCAAGTTGCAGTTACAGTTTATATCCATGTCTGTCCAGACTCATATGTCGCCATGACAGTTAGATGCTGCTGCAAAGAAGCTACATATTCTAAAGCATAGATGTTTCACACACATCTCCAACCAGGCAGCATAGAAAATCTATACAATCAGCAATTTCTGTGCATTCACACCAAAAGCGTCATGAGCGCAAGCGGTCGCTCAGGTCGCTGGCATCGCGCTGCCTGGCAGCTCTGGCAGGGCTTGCAGAAGGATGCCAAGAGGCGGGGTTTTCAAGCTGCACTGCAGAAGATCTCTTTCTTTCTTTCTTTCACTGTCCCACCTTGAGAATATTCACGGTCTGCAATTGGCTGCTGCTCGCTGCTGCTGCGGCGGCGTCGCTGCTCATTTACATAAAGTTGAGCTTCTCTCAGCTTCTACTTGACACTCCGATCACTGGCATCGCGCTGCTCGCGGTCGCCTGCCGCTGCCGACGCTCCAGGCGCCCTTTGTAGCAAGCGTACATTGAAAATGAATGGCTGCCGGCCGCTTATGACGCTCATGACGCTTTTGGCGTGAATGCACAGTTTCAGGGTGGCAACCCAAGATTAGAGTCACCAGTTCAGTATCTGACCAAATGTCTCCCCTTCTGTTCCTGAGATATGACGATGAATAATGGACAGAAAAGTGTTTTGCATAACATTATGATGTCAAAGTGACGTTAACCTTTGACCTTTTGGATATATAATGTCATCACTATATCCGACTGGACAATTGTCATAATTGGCACATGAGTTCTCGTGTTATGGCCAAAAACATGTTTTGTGACTGACTTTTGACCTTGACCATAAATATCTAATCAGTTCACCCTTGAGTCTAACCAGATGTTTGTGCCAGATCTGAAGAAATTCCTAAAAGATGTTCTTGACATACCACGTTCACAAGAATGAGACAAATGCAAGGTCACAGTAACCTTGACTTTTGACCTTGACCAAAATCTAATCAGTTCATTCTTGGGTCAAAATGGACGTTTGTGCCAAATTTCAAGATATTCCCACAAGGTGTTCTTGAGATATCGTTTTCACGCGAATGAGACATTTGCAAAGTCACAGTAACCTTGACCTTTGACTAACAAAATCTTGTCAGTTTATCCTTGAGTCAAAGTGGACTTAGTGCCAAATTTGAAGACTTCCCACGAGGTGTTGTTGAAATATTGCATTCAAGACAATGGGACGGATGAGGTCACAGTGACCTTGACCTTTGATCACAAAAGGTCTAATCAGTTTTACTACCTTTCACTTCCTGTGAGCCATACTACAGACTAGTACTGCAGAGAACGGGATATAACGCAGTTTTAAAACACTGAAGTTTCAAAAAATAAGAACTTTATTTATTTATCTATTTATTTTTTGGTGAAAAGTTTTGTGTGAAACGACACGACAGAGCCCTTCAGATCAGACATATAATAGTGATGATGACACTAATGATGATTATTATTGTGATAATAATGATCGTGATAATGGTGATTGTAATAAGAGTGATGTTGATGATGGTGTTGATTACACCCACAATCACAATCACACACACACAAATCTGAGGAGCAGTGAGCTAATTATCCAGAAGTGTTGGCAGCAGGGCTGAGAAAGGGGCATTGTGGGAAAAGAGGACGGGTTTGGATTGGGGGGGGGGAGAAAAGGAGGAGAGAGTGGGGTGTCTGTGGGGAGGCAGTGAGAATGGAAAAGGAGGGATGCTGGAGGGAGGTGGGATGTGTGGGGGTTTTTTTTGGAGGGGGGGGGGGGTAGAAGAACAGGGAGGACAAGGAGGAGAGGGGGAAGACGTGATAATGAGGAGCCCGTTGTCCCACAAGAACACCTCCCTCGACTTCCTCCTCCTCCCCCTCCCCCTCCCCCTCTCTCCAGGGACCAGCCTGGTCTACACCACTGTGCAAACCAGCAGGAGGATGTACTCTGTCCTTTATAAAACTGAACAGGTGAATCCTGCTGAAAACTATGAAGTGTGTTCTATTTCACACATCAACGCCACCTCCAGGAGAGATTAACAACACCATGATATCCATCCACCCATTACCTATTACATATATCTACTTATCCTCTAGAGCCAGGGTCATCAACTACATTTATCCAAGGGCAAGAATTTTTCTGAGCTGAAACCACCATTATAAAAATAATTGTTTTGACCTAATAAGCCTATCGTTGTTTAATATTTCAATTAATTAACGTTTAATAATATAAGTATTTCAATAGAAGTAAAAAAAATTAATGCCAAATAGAGCATGTGAAAAAATAAAGAAACATTAAATGAGAGCTATGAGTTTGTCCCAAATCTTGCATGAAATCGTTGCACATGCTGCATTCCATTCATAAAAAAATAGGAATTTGTTTCAGCCTCATCTATCAAATTCGCACCTCCTAACCTGCAAAAATATTCGCTAATTAACCATCTGAACCCAAACCGACCCGAAAACCACCAACAGTCAGGACTGAGGACTGAGGCAACAGAAACAGAGACAGTGAGAGGGGATGGGAAGGTGGACTATTGCATGCAATGTTCAAGTTAGTCATAACTTACTAACAATCCTGATATTTTTAAGTGAGCTTACACACCTGGCAGGTTGCAGGTGAAACACTAACATCACGACTACTTGGTAATAATAATCTGACAGGTGGATTTATAAAAATTTTAGTACTTAAAGGTTAAATGCATTTCCATCTCTTGCTTCAATACAAAAATACAACACTGTTTTTGAGGGTCAAATGAGAGACTGAAGCTGATCCCGGGTGACACTGTGCAGACAAGGAGTACACCTCAATCACTCGCACTCACATTCACACCAAACCAGAAATTTAGAGTTAACAACTATCTAATTATGTCACTTCTTCTTGTATATTTAAATTGGCATCTTATTTTTATTTCATCTTATTCCATTTCTTTGACTTGAAAGCACATTATGACTAGTGTCTGCGAAACTTTGCTTGCTTGCTAATTAACCTCACCTGCATGTATTTGAACTGGGAATAAACCAGAGCACCTGGAGAAAACCCACGCTGAAACAGGGAGAACATGCAAACTCCACAAAATATGTAATGTTATGTAAAAATGAGATGTAACTCAGTATTTGTCCGGTTTGTTTTTACTGGTGATACACTTATCCAGTGTTATCACTGCAACTAAAAAATGTACTCTGGCTCTACTGTTAAAAAAAGCTTTTGTTCTGATACAGAAAATAATATTTCATTTTCACAGACCAGCATGTCAGTTTTTACAACTATGCTTTTTCATAGTGGTTTTGCAAACACAAAAAACCTTGTGTAAACCACAATTTGTACTTGCTGTCTTTCAGACAGAATATGTTGTAGATCTTTCTACTTCACTGAAACTGGACGGTTTCTAGCACTGCTGAAGTCACATTTAGAGAAAAATCAAGCCACTCTGATTATGAATGGTTCATGATGGGGAACGGCAGCTGTACTGAGCCAATCAATGGTCTTATTTGTGGGGCCTGAGGAGGGCGTGGCCTTCCGCATCACAACCCAATCAGTGCAGTGATTACCTGGCTGCTAGAGATGTGCACAGGAGGGAGCTCCAAGGAGGAGGTGGGCACTAAAAATGAAAACGCTGACTTGAAAATCGTATATATTATTCTTAGAAATAAAAGTATAAGAAAGCTCCAAATTTCCCCTTTAAAATGGTATCAACAAAATGTATATCTGTGTTTTTAAATTTTCTGTCTCAATGAAAAACAGTGAAAAACAACTAAATAAAGGCAGGGCACAGTAGGCAGATTGAGTGCTTTCTGACAGCCTGGTTTATATTTCAAACTTGACAATATCACCCTGTTTTGTATTTGTGTGTGTGAATGACATCAGTTCACAGGAAGTAAAACACTGACCCATGTTGCCTAGCAATGCATTTCCATTGAAACAGTCTATAGCTTTTACTATTCAAAGCACAACTGCCTATATTTGTCTGAGTTCATGAACAAGTACATAAATTACGCTCCCTGTTTTTCTTAGCTGTTTTAAAGAAAGTTCAGTGATGTGACAGCGTAGGTGGGAACTCTTAACTTCTGTTTCTTGTTGAACTTGAAAGAGAGGGCACAGTACAAAGAGAGTAAGTCTATTCATCACCGTTTGCCGGCTGACAACATGATAAACCAGCCTTCACCTCTCAGTTCACAGCGGTGTCGTCCTCAACTGCAACAAAACGCAGAGAGGAAATTCATTTCACGGCACAAAACAAGCCATCCGGTGGCAGCGTTGACCTGCGAGACTTATTTTCCTGAAATGAAACTACTAATGAGGTGAGATAATTGTACATTTAACAAATGTTTTTAGGAATTAGTGTCATTATCTTGAAACACGACAGAACACTGCTGATCACTGCGCTGGAATCAAAGAAGAGGAGTCTGAAAAATCAACATTTCCACCTCATTAGCAGATTTGTTTTGCTTGTTTAAAGGAAATAAGAATTGAGTTTTCAATGACTGACAAAATGATTATTTAGAGAAATGCACAGCCACAAAAAATAAAGTAAAACCACTGTATGTTGAGAGTAAATGTGTTTAATCTTGCAGCAGCTATTTCAGTTTACAGTCTTCTGTCTGATCTTAGTCAGCTGGTGGAGGACTGAAAAATGGAGGGAAACCATTGTTATCTAGATGATAACAGGAGCTCATGCATTCGGTCACATATCTGCATGCATACCTGAGCGTGTGTGTGTGTGTGTGTGTGTGTGTATCTGTCTGTGCGCAGCTAATCTTGCAAACTACTGGACCAATTAGCCTCACATTTGGTGTGCATGTGCTTAACTGTATGCTCTAGGACCTCTCATGGTTGCAGTGTTTCAACTTTGTTACAAAATCTGTTTTATTTACTATTTTTTACTGTCATTGACCGCTGAATCTTCACTCCTCTTAACCAGCCAGTAGGGGCCACAAGTTTTCCAGAAAACTGCTCAGATAAAAGCACAGTTTGGACTTCACCGTGGCTCAAAACTGGCCTCCATAGAAAAGTCTGGTCTAATTTTGAAATGGAGCATCTGAGATGTATTGATCCACCAAAGTTAAGTATTGTATCGCAGCTGGATAAGTTCCTGTTTGTGTTAGCTTCACCGCCATCTTGCATCTGTTCAGCTATGGCAGTGTTATTTGATGTGTTTTTGGTTTGTTGGCTGTCATTTTTCTGTTTTTGGAGCTAGACTGATCATTAGTATAGCGCTGCTGGAAGATACATACCATTCGGTGATTCATTGCACCACATTCGCACCACACTCTGGGCGCAGACGGAGCAGTGGAAAGCCAAGCGCAATGAAAGTGAAACTCAACTGTTCATTGCCCTCATTGTTAAAATTTGCTTTCACTCACTTCTACAGCAGCTGCTCCTCTCATCCACCGATCTGCTCTGATCGGATCGATCAAATATCAACCCAGCTGATCAAACTACACAAAGTGCTGTTGAGGACAAAAAAACTCATTAAGAGTTCCATCTGTGCTGCATTCACTGACTCACAAAAAAACTCAAAATTTGGATCATAATGGAGAGTCTACTGATCTTGTTATCAACACGTGTGCTTTCTTACTATAACATGCCAAAATGTCTTGTTTTCAGAAGGATTTTGAGAAACCAAAAAACACTGTTAAGATTAAATGAAGCTACGTAACTGAAGTGCTCCGGGAATATCTGAGTGGCCAAAGAGAAAACTAGACATATCCATAACTTGCCACTGAACTATCAGAGCTTGGCTGATTTTCTCAGAGCATATTGTCAGCACGCACTGCAGTGAACGCAGTTATAACTCAGACTGACATGAGTTCAGGAACCATAGTAGCGGCACAGGAACCGACCGTCTGCTACAGGACACAAAGTACCAATATAACAACACAAACAAAAAACTCACACCTTTAAGACAAGTCTAACACTCATCCTACACACATTACCAGGTGGTGTTCTCATTTACTAAAGCAGCATAAAGTAAAATCAGATACATGTAAGCAACATTGAGAGTCTGGGTTTATGACAATTTGTGGAGTCGCTAGAGCCGCCTGACTGTAGATGATATAAAATCAGTCACAGAACAAAATGAAACAGTGTGTTAGAGAGACAAAAAAAAGCTTCATTACACAGAGCTTCTAGGAAACCTTGGATTGTCCACAGACCTATTACAGGCTTTTCTGTTCACGGGGTTGATTGTATCTGTTGTTACTTCTTCACTTAATCAGGTACGGCTATGCTCCTGCTGCTGCTCTTATTTGTTCATGTTTCTCTGATCCTCTGGTCACTCTGTGTGACAAAAACTACATGCCACTGGGAGAATGACAGGAAAAGCACTTGAAATGTGAGTGCTCACACTGAGCTGTGTTTGAACATTAAGCCAACATGCTGCTCATGTAAGAGACTAACCTCACCTTCACTACCTCGGTTTTGGTTTGTGATTTTTGTTTACACTGTCAGTCGTCAGAGCTGATAAGAGGACAGTTTTGGACAATGACAAAAACGCTGCCTTGTTTAATTCTTCTGTAGAGCTCAGACGCCTCACAGACAGACTGATCCCTCAAACCCCTTTAGATAAATCAGCATAAACACAGCAAATACACCTCTGGCCCAGGAGGTTATTTTACATGAAGCAAATACAGTTAATGTTTTATTACATTTATTATTTTATTACAGTTGAAGCAGAAGCACTTAAGGTTGTTAAAGTTTCAGCTGACGAAGTTCTAAAAGTGTCTGTTGAACATCTGAAAAGTTTGTTTGGATTTTAAGCCCTGTAAGCAGTTTATGTTGTTGTCAGGTTGTAAGCACTGAAAGTAAAAAGCTGAAGAATAAATGGTGGAAATAGCTGAAATGTCAGCTGAACAGTGAGAGATGAAAGCAGTAACTGATGCCCAAGCTAAATCTGAAGTGTGTGCACTGTTAAAAATTGAAGTGTTAGTTGGTAGCAACAGATGAAGAATAAAAATTACTATCATTGTCAGTTATGTCTATTAGCTAAATACAGCTGAAATTACAGTTGAAGTTTAAGAGATGAAAGCACTTGAAGTTTAAAGATAAAAGCTGTTTCCATTGAAGTTAAAGCACCAGAGATAATTGAAGTGGGAGTTGGAAGTATGTAAGCAGTACAGACTGTATGAAAATCTCCAACTGACTCCAACTGTGGTGATGCCTCATGATGCCCCCGCCAACGTCCTTATTTTTTGCACAACTTCAAGCCTTAAAAAAATAATTATATCTGACATAGACAAAAATTCACCCCTGAACAGTTGTCATGAAATTAGTTATAGAATGTGTCATGTGCAGTGAACATATTTATTTCTGCTGTAAAGCTGGTTATTGAACTCGGGTGTCTGTGGGGAATGACTTGCTTTTGGAGTCAGCCTCAAGTGGCCATTAGAGGAACTGCAGGTTTTGGCACTTGCGTGTTAGCTTCATTCTGGAGCCCCAGAGGCTGCCGCCTGGTCAGCAGTGACAATTTAAATGTCAGCTGAAGTATTTCAACTGTCAGTTGAAGAGAATAAAATAGTCTCACTTGATGTACAGAGTCTGACAGCAGCTGAAACAATGATAGACACTGAAACTGCAGTTAAAGTTCAAGCACCAGAGACAGCTGAAGTGCGTGTATTGTAAATAATTAAAGGTAGTGGCCGGTACATAATAAGTGACTGATGAGAGCAGAAATCAGTTGAAGTGCTGATTAGAAAAATTAATGTGTAATCTGACACTTAGGAAAACACTGATACTAAAACTTAACTTCTAAAAAACAGACTCATCTCCAAACTGACCAACATCATCATACTTTCAGACTGGGCACTCTAGGTTTCAGATTTTTACATAATGTTTCCTGAAGCAGGAACTGAGTGTATCATTTTGCGAGTTGGAACTGTTCATAATCTCAGAGGGCCAACTGTGACTGACTGGTCTCATTAATTATGCCTGGTGGCTGGTGTTAATATGCCAGGCTGCCTTTCAGGTGGGAGAGGGGAGTGATGAGAGGGAGGAGAAGGTCAGAAGAGGAGGAGGAGGAGGAGGAGGAGGACGGCGACGAGGAGGAGGAGGGACGAAGGTGGAAATTGAAGCCTTGCAGTCTAATTAAGACTGGTGTTAATTTCTTTTCACCAACGCTGCGGCCAAAAGGAGCTCCTCACCATGGCAACAGGAGAACACAGAGGGGGAGGTGGGCCGAGGGCCGTCTGAAAAATACTGTCAGTGCATGTGTATCAAAAAACACTCAAACTGTTCTAAACTCAATGTAACTGACTCAAGATCCATTTGTGTTGTTGGGCTTTCCATTGTATTTTTCATCTCTGACCCAAATAAAATTCACCAGCAGCCAAACATTTCACAGTAAGTCCCTCCCACTGCTGAAACCCTGTACCAGTTAGTCATTACAATATGTTTTCTCTGTTCACTGGAAAACCCCACTTCTCCACTTTGTGGGAGTATTTTTAACAACAAAAAACAAAGGATTACACAACCTTCTACAGGATGAATGCTACAGAACAAAACTGTCTCAGACATACAAGACTAGGGATGAATGATGTTACTGGAACCGGCCAACATGCTTTTCTTATTTTGCATAATGAATGAATATTACGTACATTTAAAAGTATTGTATTTCATGTCTCCATCTGCTGGTGGGCCGCCACGATAAGAGTATGCATTCATAATATGATGTTAATTCGACTACAGAAGAGATTTGATGATCACTAAAATTATGTGGGGAAAAGTGGATTTATCTATCGGTTATCAGCCAAATAAGTTGTTCTATACTGCCATATCGGATATCAGCAAAAATTCAATATCATGCGACTCAGCCTCAGCAAAGAAGCCCAGACAGTCCTCTCCCCAGCCACTTCCATCAGCTCTTCCGCGGGAACCCCGAGGCGTTCCCAGGCCAGCCGGGCGATGTAGTCCCTCCAGCGTGTCCTGGGGCGGCCCCGAGGTCTCCTCCCGGTTGGATACGCCCAAAACACCTCCCAAGGGAGGTGTCCGGGTGGCATCCTTACTAGATGCCCGAACCACCTCAACTGGCTCCTCTCGATGTGGAGGAGCAGCGGCTGTACTCCGAGTCCCTCCCGGATGTCCGAGCTCCTCCCCCTATCTCTAAGGCTGAGCCCAGCCACCCTGCGGAGGAAACTCATTTCGGCCGCTTGCACTTGCAATCTCATTCTTTCGGTCACTACCCAGAGCTCGTGACCATAGGTGAGGATTGGAACGAAGATAGACCGGTAAATCGAGAGCTTCGCTTTTTGGCTAAGCTCCCTCTTCACCACAACGGACCGGTTCAGCGCCCGCATCACTGCTGACACCGCCCCAATCCGCCTGTCCATCTCTCGCTCCTACCCTCACTCGTGAACAAGACCCCAAAAATGTATAATCCAAGAAAACGTCAAGCCAAAAAGAGTCTGAATGTGCGGTTTCACAAATAACTACCAACTATAATGATAATGCACATTTCATTAAATTAAACCAGATTTCTCAACACAAACGTGTGGCTCAGATTTTACTCTAGGCATGCACGATTCATTGGCCTCACATCGGTATCGCCCATGTTCACCTTGTTGACTGTAGGCAAATAAGAGGACATTAACTGAGGACAGTGGTCGATGTTTTTCCATTGTGTCACGTTAATTTTGTTGCATTAAATTACATTATGATGCGTTCAAGCTCTATTTGATAAAAAATAAATACTGTGCAAAGGTATGTTGTAATGTTCTCATGATGTGTTCAAATGTAATCTTGTAAAATGTAGTTTTTGGTGAGGAAATTGCATAAATTCAACAGACCAGTTTGAAAGAGAAATTTGTTGATGCTTTGCAGCCATCTTAGAAACATTTGAGAGAGGGAATTATGATCAAATATAATATGTAAAAAGACTTTTGGAGTAGTTATTTAAGAAATGTTTTTCATGTGAAAGAAGGTTGTTTTAAAGGTTGTGTCAAAAATGTGTATGACTGGATTTGTGCTCATTCAAAGATGTGTGTAAAGAAAGACTGAATAGGTTTAAAACAGTAGTTATTAAGATTATTAAGTTGTTAAGATTTATTTGTTTCCCTGGCACAAAAAGGGGGAATAAATAACAAAAAACAAACAAACAAAAAAAACATTAACAGTAAAACAGTATCAGTCTAGAATTTCACAATTAGTGCACTGAACGATTGAATGTATTTTTGTTTTTGTAATGAAATCCCTGTAAAATAAGTTTTACCAATTTACCGTTAAACTTTTACATTTCATACCACTTCAACACAAACAAATTATTTCATATTCCACCCCTCACATAAATGCAAAACTAAATGAAAGCTCTCACCGAGCACAGTGAAAGAAAATATGTATTTATATAGAAATGTCAAAGTGTATTACTTTTAATTAGTTCAGGGTACAAAACGAGTGACTCATTATTTTAAACAGCGCGGAGCTCAGACTTTGTATTTACAGTGTGGCGACTGAGCTGTGTTTATTACTGCTAAACCTTTGAAGGCATGGCAATCGTCTAAATTCAGTCTCACCAATTAAGACTTTGAGCACAATCTGTAGAAGTAATCAAGTCCTGTTTTTTCTTTCTTATCCAACCAATTAAAAACTTGAAAACTTCTCATACTTTGGTATGCGGTGTTTGAGTAAGACAGAAAAGGTGTGTGTGTGTGTGTGTGTGTGTGTGTGTTTGTGTGCAGGCGTTACACGTCTGGACTTTAATGTCACAACACCATGGATGCATGTCATGTTATTTGACTGTAACTGTGTTTGACTGAAGGCAGGGTTGGTGAAAATGACAGAATGCAACCGCATATTGACACCTCTGTCTTCTGTGTTGTTTCAGAAAAACACAAACATCAGCATCATGCTTGTGATCTTTACACTGTCTATGATCCTTGCTCTGTGCTGATATGTGGACTTATGCAAGGTTTAACATTATATTATTGTCAACTGGCAATTACATGACAGTTTATCTCAGGTTGCAGAATAATGCAAAAGTAATAGAACAAGCACAGAAACACATCACTTTTTACAGGAAGTAATTAAGTTAAATAATGCAAATAAAAGCAACAAGTGATGTGTAATACATTGCACTTTTTAAATATGACCCCAACACTGCTACTGGACAACCAGATTTCACACCTCATCCAGTGAAGAATACATGCACAGATCACACCTTTGACGTCTGGATCATACTCTATACACAACTACTCTTTCAAATAACATATTATTTAGTGGTATGACCCTTTAGTGGAGTCTCCAGCTTCATCTTATCTCTATCTAACAACCCCCACACACACACACTTTCTCTGGACTCTCAGTAACATAATTACACCACCAGTCAACAACGTACAGCTGCTCAGCAAGACGTTTAGCTGTTCAACACACACACACACACACACACACACACACACACACACACACACAAACACACACACAAACTACAAACCCAGACACACTCTCTGTCGCCCCTTCTGTCTTTGAGCAGCGACACACACTCAAACAGTGGGGGTTTGCCCCCATTGTGCTCCAAGACATCTGACACTTGCACTGATCCACCAAACAAGGTGTGTGTGTGTGTGTGTGTGTGTGTGTGATTCTCCACGAGTCGCATACACACACACACGCTCACAACTGCAAACAACTCAACGGCAGCCACTTTCCAGGAACTCACTGCTGCTGACACAAAGAGGGAATCATCATCTACGACTGCTGAGCGAAGACTAACGAGTTTCTTTCTGCTGCAGTTCATTATCTGTCCTGCCAGCTCGTGTTTTGTGTGTTTTGGTGCCACCGAGGAAATAAATGCCAAATAAGTATAAACAAGAGAAAAGTGCAGAAAAGGACAGGACATAATCATCTTTCCAGAAGCCGAAGAATACAGCGTCACAGATCTCAAGTTGGAAAACAGCCACAGAAAATCTGTCCGATCACGGACAGTGTGTGAGTACACATTAACTGGAGGTGAACTTTTATAACCAGCTTCACAGGTCCGTGTACCCTGGTACTAGGGGTGGGCCAGTGTAAACATTTTCAAATCAGTTGGATGGCTAGCCTAACACCAGACCGGACTGGTGCATCAAATTTCACCACTAGGTGTCGCACAATTCGGTAGCTTCTCTCAAGTGCAACATAAAGAGACTGAGAGAGTCGGTGAATGAGAGTGTAGTAACCCCAGACCAGTTGGTGGTTTTCAGTATACCTTTTCCATTTGCTATCATCCAAAATGTTGCCACATTGGCACAGTTTTAGTTTCACACCAAGCACAGATTAATGTCTGAAAAATTTGAACAGAAATTTATAGAACCTGATTTTTTGTGGCTTCTTATGACTGCCTGTACACCTCTGCAGAACATTCGTGTGAGGAGGGAAATACTCTGTTTTCTGAGACGTTTGCTCTCTCACAAACTGTGCCTGGCCCGGCATAAGACACGATCCGGATTGATTAAATTATTTTTGGAAATACCTAATTTTCTATTTTAGAAAACAATATTTTAGAGCAGTGGTAAGTCTGGAAACATAAATATTTTTCCACACTTTATTTTTCATTTTCCATACTTTTTAATACCTGGAAATTGATCAAATTTATTTCCATACTTTCCATACTTGCGTAGGAACCCTGGATATGGGTTGTCGACAGATAATGAAATAAATGAGATACTACCCACAGATTTAATGATCAAAAATAAGACATTATGTTGCAACGTCTTATTTACCCAGCATGCATCTCTCTGCAGGGGGACGGCAGTAATTAAGACGTTCTATGTTACATATTTTAAAGGGGCTGAACTTAATTAATGCAAACAGGTTAAAATGTGAATTCATCTGTTAAATTAAATAAAAATTTGATCTTCAACAACTCAGTAGTAATTCCCAACTGGTGGGCCGCAGTCCAAAAGTGGGTCATGGGTCCATTCTGAATGGACCACAAGTGACTTGCGACAGTGTCTCGATAGCGCTACTGAACTTTTATTGTGACAATTGGGGTGCTTTCAGACCTAGGGTTGTCTCCATTGGTCTGAATCAGGGACTAATTTTATTACAAAGTTGTATAATTGCCTGGAGTTGGTTCATGTTCTCACGGCAGCATTTACAAGAGGACCAGATCAAAAAGCTGCTCTTGATTGGTCAGAATTTCCATGTGGGAAAAATCCAGGAAGTAAAGCAAACATTGAAGAAGAGTACACTTGCAAGATAAATGTGACACTTTCTAATGTCACAATGGAGGGACAACTACGCGGGTTGATTTTAGCGCTGCTCATCATGGACTATATTGCTGTCATTGTTCATTTTAGTCAAACCATACAGTTTGAAAACGAGGCGCGGCTCCAACTAGAAAACAATGTTTTGATGCATTGGATGTGCTGAATGTGCATATTAAGGCAGTACAGGAGGAGGTGCACATTAATAATCCTCCAGGACTGTAACATGCTCATGTTTAACCCAAACAATGTGTCATGTGACTGCAGTTGCTTCACATCCAGGTCGGAACACCTTCTCACCACAAACCAACCGCACCAGAGTTCCTTTGTAACTGGACTGAGACCACCTCTTCAAGAAGGTTTCAGTCCGGTTGTTTTAGTGCACACCTGAGTGTGACTGCTGTGTTCACACCTGCCCAAACGAACTACACTTAGATGGCAAACCAACTTAAGTTTGATCGAACCAAACCAAACAGGTCAGGTGTGAAGACACCCTTAGTAGAGCACCCTTGGTTAGGCTACATAACTCTGATGTTAGATTTAAAAAACTTCGCAAAAAGGAGAAACTTCATCACAGCTTTGGTATTTTCCCAAAATCCAGGGTTGTGAGACCCAAACATGGGTCACAGGGAGGTTAACTAGGGGTCACATTACCCATCAGGCACTGGTGTTTAAAGCTACAGGGCGTTATTCTGCCAAAGCCTCCTCTGTGGACGGGGCAGCTCCAAGGTCCTTGAAGACATTACAGGGTTGATTTTTGTGTCTATTGTTTTCCAGCAGTGTGCCCGCTGCTTCACCCAGTACTTGGCCCTCACATAACCTCTGGCACAGATGAACAGTTGCTTACTCACACAGGCTTATGATAGGTTAGGGTCAAAGGGAGGGTAGGACACACACACACACACACACACACACACATACACGCACACCAGAGTCCTACCAATTCCTGTCAATTTAGGGTTTTTATAATGACAGAATAAGGGGCTCTTTGAGATAGCGGAGATCACTGAGGCCTGATAGAGGGGGCCACCCCAATTAAGTTGTCCCTCCTTCAACAGACACACACAGACTGTCACAGCCCCAGATGCACAGGCCAGCACTCTTACAGAGAATCCCTCCTCCTCCTGTCATGGTTCTACATTGGGACAAATTATCTCTGTGGCTGCTAACAGAGCACAGAGGAGACACACACACATACACAAACACAGAGGTTTCATTCATCCATCTATTTACCTAAACATACCATTTCCAGTCCCACTACGATGCTGATAAGAGCACAGACAAGCCTGGTTTATCGGAGTCATTTCCAAGTCAGGACAGCTCCGTGTGTCTGGTTCTCCCTGAATGAGACAGCAGGCCTCATCAGAGGATATCACAGTTTACATTTCAGCCGTTTGGGTATTGTTCTCATGCGGCAAAACTAATCACGAAGGCAGCAGGGGAATACATTAAGCATCAATTTGTGGGTTCTTAAAATTATAAGCAAATAACAGTAGCGAGGGACTGAGTCACAGCAAAACAAACACCTGTTTAAACTACACACAAGGAATTCTTCGGCTATGGTCTCTGGGACTTCACTGTTTCTTCTCCACTGAGCAACTGCACTCAGATCTGAAACTGAATGCAATAAAGGCAATAAAGTTTTTCAGGAGAAAGATAAATAAAGCTATATAATACAAAGACGTAAAGAGATGATTAGACAGGGTGTGATATATTAGAGAGCAAATCAGGTGTGAAAAACTGTGAAGGCACCAACTGTGGTTCAATTCCAAATAGTAGTACTTCCAGCTACCCTGGGTCAAACGTTCTAACAGACGCAACTGACCGTTCACCTGTTTTTCTACAGTTGGTAGAAGAATCAGATCTTTTATTTCCCCTCATCAAGCCGTACTTCAAGGCGCTGTACACATGCTGCATTTTTTGCACCCTCAAATTCATTGTTTTCAATGTAGACAGTACATTTCCACATCTTCTACGTGAACGACAAGCTGGGGAGGATTCTGACTTTCTGACATGTACCGTAGCTTTAGCCACAGTTAGGGCTGGGCAATAAATCTAATTAATATGATTAAATAATTTTTTTGTTTGTGCACATATATAAAATGTCTATATTGTAAAAATTCATTTATTACAACATATAAAAAAGGATATTTTTAATCAGAAATAATCTAGATGATAGCTGGGTGTTTAATCACGCAGTTCATTTATTATTCTTGCTCAACTTGCTTGTGAAGTAAAAAAAAAAGTTTCAATTAGGATTGGCACGATATCAGATTTAATTATACAAATATGATTGCCAAAAAATTAACAATCACTACATTATCATGATTATAGAAATTCTGAAGGAAAAAAAAGATATGTTATCAGTGGAATTTATCTTTAATTTTGTTTATTGTGCATTTTGTCTGTTTTTGATAAATGGATTACAGTCAAAAGATGAGTGCAGGGAAGTGGGCAAGAAGACAAAGTGGGAATAGAATGAAACAGACATAATTTAAGATGCACAGGATCATTTACACGATATTATCGCGTGTGTATTATTTACATGATTGCAATATTTCATGTTTTAAACATCACAGTAATCATGAACAGTGATATATCCCAACACCCCTAGTTTCAATCATGTTTAAGTTCTTCTGACTTATACCCCAAGCTTGATAAGCAAAAATATTTCATTTTTTGCCAAAGCCTCAGTCTTTTAGGATGACATCAAATACGTAGCCAATGAGGGCATATTTACAACCCTCTTACAATGTCTTGTTTTAAAACTCATCAGCTGGAGATGATTATATCAACTAGCTCATGGAGCTGAGGCAGACTGCAAGCTGTAGTTTTCTACATTTTTTCCAAGCCAGCAGTTGGGCTGGAAGTTCTTAACTGGAGAGGAAAACAAAAAGATAAAACAAGAAAATATTTTTTTTTGTCATTTTTGTCTGTTTGGCTCCAGAATAAGGCAAGGCAAGGCAAGGCAAGGCAAGTTTATTTGTAGAGCACAATTCGTACACAAAGTAATTCAAAGTGCTTTACAGAAGAAGAAAATGCATTAAAATCACAATACAAAATAAAAACATAAATAATCATTATAAAATGAACTTCAAAAGAGAAGAGTGCAGATAAGATCCTTTCAGTCATATGCACAGTGAAATAGAGCTGTTTTGAGCCTAGATTTGAACATTGTCAGAGTAGAGGCCTGTCTCACATCTTCAGAAAGACTGTTCCAGATTTTAGCTGCATAAAACTGGAACCCTGATTCCCCATGTTTAGTCCTGACTCTGGGCACCAGCAGGAGGCCGGTCCCTGAGGTCCTCAGAGTCCGAGATGGTTCATATGGCACTAACATGTCAGAGATGTACTTTGGTGCTAGGCCGTGGAGAGACTTGTACACAAGCAGAGCTGCTTTAAAGTCTATTCTCTGAGCCACAGGAAGCCAGTGTAGAGACCTGAGCACAGGACTAATGTGCTCGTACTTCCTGGTTCTGGTCAGGACCCGAGCAGCAGCATTCTGGATGTACTGCAGCTGTCTTACAGCCCGTTTGGAGAGGCCAGTGAGCAGGCCGTTACAGTAGTCTAACCTACTAGAGACAAATGCATGGATAAGTCTCTCCAAGTCAGGTTTAGACACTATACCTTTGATTTTGGCAATGTTTTTTAGATGGTAAAAGGCTGCTGATGTTATTGATTTGATGTGGCTGTTAAAGTTCAAGTCTGAGTCCATTATTACCCCGAGATTTCTAACCTGATTTGTAGGTTTTAGAGACAGAGACTGGAGGTGACTGCTGACACTTTCTCTTTGTTTCTGTGGACCAAATACGATGACTTCAGTCTTGTCTGAATTTAGTTGGAGAAAGTTGTTTTGCATCCACACACTGACCTGTTGGATGCAGTGACAGAGTGAATCTACTGGTCCATATTCACCTGCTGTCAGTGACACATAGATCTGAGTGTCGTCTGCATAATTGTGGTAGGACACATTATTACTTTGTATTAACTGGCCTAAAGGCAGCATGTATAGATTGAACAGAAGGGGTCCCAGGATTGACCCTTGGGGCACCCCACAGGTCAAGGCCATGTGGTCTGAGGCACAGTTACCAATTTCAACAAAGTACCTCCTGTCTTCTAGATAGGACTTCAACCAATTTAGAGCATTGCCAGAGATGCCCACCCAGTCCTCTAATCTCTGTAACAGGATCTCATGATCGACAGTGTCAAAAGCAGCACTCAGATCTAGCAGGACTAAAACTGAGACTTTGCCTGCGTCAGTGTTCAGGCGGATGTCATTTGTCACCTTAATAAGAGCGGTCTCAGTGCTGTGATGGGGTCTAAAACCTGACTGGAAAACATCAAAGGAGTTGTTCATTAGGAGAAAGTCAGTCAGCTGTTGGTAAACAACTTTCTCAAGGAGTTTGCCTAAAAACGGCAGATTTGAAATGGGCCGGTAGTTGTTCAGTACTGTGGCATCAAGACTGCTCTTCTTTAGGAGAGGCTTTATGACCGCAGTTTTCAAGGCCTTTGGGAATGTTCCAGACTGTAGTGACATGTTAACTATGTGAGCGAGTGGTGGTAACAAACTGCTCAGCACAGACTTTAGAAATCTAGTGGGTAACACATCAAGGCAGCATGTAGATGAACTCAGAGGAATTTAAGTCTTTATGACTCAGATTTGCGGCCAGTTGTCCGCCCACAGCTTTGTCCTGCAGTTACACATTTCAGTATGTGGGCAGGAAATTTTAGTCTGATAATCAGTCACTTAATTATAACTGCATTATTCAGTCTAACGTCATGTTAATGTTCGACCAATCACAAGTGCCATATCTGACCTGTTAGCATCGATCTTAGACAACATAATACCTGCAGTAAATGCTGTTGCATGCAGTTACCTTAATGGTTGTCACTTACAAAAACCTGTATAGCTGTGTTCATCACATTCACACTCTTTTGCTGCAGTTTTTCTGTCACCATTTTGCTGGCTCTGATACAGGAAAATTACAACGCTATTTAAAATTCTGTCAAAAAAGCTCTGATTTATTCAGCTGTATTTTCAACAAACCAAACACAACAGCAGCGCTGTTTGAATCGCTGCAAAAATCAAAGATGTGGGATGTGATTCAATTGTCTGAAACCAAGCGAGGTGGACTGAACTGTCCTCTTGTTTTAAAACCACAAACTGGCGAGTCAGCACAGAGGACAGCAGGTGAAACGCTGAACAGTGTTTTCCCACCAGAGAAGCTGTATCTGGTAGATGCTCTGATGGACACACACACAGTGATACACCACTGATCGACGGAGCAACTGATACAACTCTTTGTACACAAGGCTCTGCTTCAAACCGGCCAACTCTCCTCTGCCTACGGCTCTGGTCGAAGCCAGTGAGGGGAAGGGGAAGCAGTCATCACATGTACTTGACACCACTGTCTAGATAGCAACTATTATTAGTCTCAACAAACCACTCAGTGCTTCCTTCTTTAGCTGGAACTTCACACTGCTGTCTTCACTTTTCACTGCATCCTACAGAGACAGCTATTATGAAGGTGCTTCATGTGTCAACAAAACAAAACACAAAAAACCTCCAGCCATTAGTGTAATTACCATAACGACTGTGACCATCACTGCAAAGTTGCCTGTTCGCCGCAATTTACATTGTGAGTCACTGTATCAGATTTGTATGGATTTCTTCACGTCACACATCAACACAAGTTTATTGTTTTCAGCAAAGACAAGGGAGAAGAAAAGGCTGCAGAGTGATGACAGACGGAGGCGAGAGGAATAACATCCTCTGACAAAGCAGAGGACATATACTACCAATAATTTCTATCAAACTTGCATTTCCCCAGCAGTTTTTGACAGGTTTAAATGATGATTTACAAGCACACATTTACTGATCATTATTCAAAAAGCTCAAAATCTTAAACTTTAAGACCATAAGTGACTCATGTGAGACCTCTCAGGCTCATTGTAAAATCTGACTTATTGATCTCGCTGTTAAGAGGCAGAAAAAATAACATTATTTCAGCCCGAATTCTTTTAAACTCTGCAACATTAGTCAAAGGTTTAAACCCATGTCCTCTCACAGACTCACTGAGCGCATCCCTGGTTGATTTTGAATTGTGATAAACTACAGGAAGATGTGTCCCTTTATGTGCTGAGAAAATTCTCCTATTGCATAAGCTAAATAAACTTTTAAAAAGCCCTCTTGGATCAGCTGGAAAATGCTTCGTCACAAAGCTGAAAACGGCTGTTTTTCTGACACCATGAAAAGTTGACTTTTCGGATACAAATGGTTCTCGCAGGACAGCTACACTACAAATATGATGCACTGCTGTAGATTAAACTACCCAGCAGTCTATAACGGAGGTAAAATGAGATTATATTAAACATTAAACATCTACAGCAGTAAAATGCAACACATTAATGCAGCAGTTATATTAGTCCAAAAACATCTGATATAAAAATATAACACTCTCGGGGAACATTTTACTGCACAGTGAATATTTTTACTTTTAATACTGTGAGTACATTTCACTGATAACACTTAAAGTAAGGTTTCAAAAAAGAACTTTAGCACTTTTACTTAAGTACAGAAAGAAGAAAACTTTAAACACTACTGCCATCTACAACAGATCAGTGTGCACTCATTTGTTATTTTATCTTTTTCTCACAGCATCAGGAATCATCACCAAAGATATTTACAGATGCTACATATGATATCTGGCTCTAAGATTTAACCTGCTGACAGTCATCAACATCTCTACTCTTTATCAAGCCTGTTCTTTAGTCTAAAGTTGACACGAGTGAGGCAAAAAGAAGAAACTTAAATGGCTTGTTTTGTAAATCCTGCAGCAGGGCTCTTAAAAGATGCCAATAATGTGAACATGAGGAGCTGACGATAATGTATTTTATCTGCATTGTGTATTTATTAGCCTGGGTTCAGACCTTTAAGTCCACCAACTCCACCAAGTTTGGGTTGACTGATTCGTCTGACATCTGGACTTAAACAGTAATTCTTGATTAAAATAAAAAACAACCAATGAGCACAGCAGGGGGACTAACGATTAGTTAGAACGATTAGTCAATCAGTGCCACAAGCTGGACTAACACCACTGTCAAGCTGTTGTTGAGCGGTGCCCTGGAACCAATGAGGAGTTATAACAATGATGGCGAGTGTTGTAAACAAGACAGACGCTGCTATTGAAGATGTTCTAAATCAACATGTCTTCCTATTATCGCCAGACATTGTACTTTGTTTTTACTTTGCTCCACTCCGCTCTTAAAACCCCCAGCAAAACATGTAAGTTTGATTCAGGCAGATAAGTTGGTCTCTTGTGATTGGTTAACAGAGTGTAAAGACCAATTCAGACCAGATTTGCGACAATACGAGTTGAAACCTAAAACTGCTTGCAATGCGCTGGCCTGCAACGTTCTGAAAACCTGCCAGTTTACATGAAAGCGACTAGAAGAGATGGTGTATCGTCTCCATAGCAACACCTCTTTGTACTTCCGCTCTAATTTCCAGCTTTTCAGGCTGTTTTGTAGCTAAATAAAATTTAAAGTGTCTTAAAATAGAAATGGAGTTTCTATTTGCAATTTAGTGACGAAATGGCAAAAACAAAACGACCTGAGCTTCAAATGGACTGTATTCATAATAAATACGCCACAATAATTTAAATAACAAGCGCCGATTAATGAGTCAATGAGTATGTGTGTGTTTGATGTGCGCACATGCAGCAAGCAGCAGCAGCAGCAGCAACCCATTGTCCGACAGCATGAGGAGGGAGACTGACATAAGTGTAAAAACCCGCATAGATTTAAATGAGACAGACTTGGCCGGACGGAGGACTTTTGCCACAACACGCAAACACACCGTCTGCTAACAGTTAGTAACTAAATTGGCTGGCGGACTTTGCTACAAGCCGACTGGCTGCTGAAACAGGTGACATGCTTTTCATTCTAAAACCAGCCGCTGGCGACTTGACGAAGCAAATATTTGATCTGAACTGAACTGGGCTTCACAAGTTTACAATAGTGTTTCATATTAGGCAAATATTTTTTAAGTTTGTATTTTGTATGACTATTGTAGTGACGTGGGACTGCATGAGAAAGATACCACAATATTTTAAGACAGGGCCACATAATTATAATTACAATTAATATCTGTATTCATGTTGTATGTTTAAGTGTTGATGCTCGGGGCTAAATGTGTTAACATGATATTTTTTCAATCTGTGACTACAAGGGACATTCAGAGTAAAATAAAACAGTTCAATAACACTGAAAACCAAAAACCATGGCAGTGGTATAGTTACCACACAGACATGGATAGTCCCACATGGGTCTGATGGTGTATGTGTCTTTGTATTTTAAATTAATAAGGGCTGTAGATCTACCTCATGGCCAGATTCTCTTCCCAGTCTTAAACCAAAGACTCCCGGCAGCAAAATGGGCGGTTGCATTACTAATTAAGCTAATTAAAAAGTGCCCTCTTGAATTAACTGAAGGATAGTTTCTCCACCACAAGCCAGTGGAGGGAACTTCCATTATGTACCCTGGTTTTTAATAACGTCAGCTCTCTGGTAGTGACAAAAGGACAGAACTGCAGCGGAGAAGAAATATAGCACAAGTCCCAGGCTGTATATGGAAACAAAACACCAGCACCTCTCAACACACAGAGTCACTAGAATCACGCTCCCTGTGGTGGACTCCATAAAGCTTCTGTAATTTTCTAAATCAGAGTATTACCACACCTCATTTCACGGTGAGTTATCAAAGGCAAAAAGTCCAGCTGTGTTCAAACAGTCCATTTTTTAAAAGGTTTGTGTGGAGTCAGTTTTACTGGTGGTTTGATCCGTCTCACCTGTTAAAGTAGCATGAAGATAAAGTACTGTTGCTATGGTTACCTGTTGTGCCCTGATTTAGAACTCTAATTAAACTGGCGACCAGAAATGTTTGCAATGTCTCATTATGAGATTTTAACAGACACCTTCAAGCCAATCAGAAACAAGGATTTTTAGTTTTTCTCAGTTCACTCTGCACTGCAGTCCTGGGGTCTCATTACAAAACAATGCATAGGATCCATACTAAAAATGTATGTGCAAACAAAAGCCAAAAACGGTGTGCGCCAAAAAACATTCGACAGTTTTTTCAATCAGGCCTTCACCTCACCGCCTGCATTTCCAATGTCCTATCTCTAAAATGTCCGTAAGCATGGGCCAAAGTTTCTCCCATCAAGTCTGTTTTTATACAGCACAACTTTTGCGTGGGAAGTGGCGTACACCTCTTTCAGGCCTTGTTTTGTGCATACGCAATGTTTATAAATGAGCCCCCAGGTCTCTGCTAAACTCTCCTGGTGAGGGCTTGGTTTAGTTTGTTGGACCCATCCACCACCCCTCCCGCCTACCCCAGTTGGACTTTTGCCGGCAACCAGACGCGCATCATGCCAACATTAAAGGACGCCTTTTTTTCATTGGTTTCTGATGCTGCAAGTCACTGCCCAAGCACCAGATTTCAATGACTTACGAGTGAGACCAAGCTCTACAGTTTTGTGCAGATGGCCCCTCACCTCAAAACATGTCCATGGCATTAATCAGAAAAACACAGGACTGGACATAACACTAACATAAACAGGTACTTTTTCTGGCCATGGGGTGAAATCTGTTAAACTTCAGAAGCAAAAAGGGCAGCGACTAAAGGTTATTTTAATAATTGATGAATCTGCTGATGAGTTTCTTTCTTAATTAATTAATTAATCAATTAGTTTGTCTATTAAATGTCAGAAAAGAGCATAAAATCCATGACAAGATCCTAAAGCTTGAGGTGGTCACATAGCTTGTTTTGTCCAACAGTTCCAACATACAAGCCGACTAACTCATAAGACAAAGAAAAGCAGCAATTATCCGCACAATTAAGAAGCTGGAACAGGCTAATGTTTGGTATGACATATGCCTGGTTCAGCCTGCACAATAACAACCAGTTTATAGCTCGACCCAGCCACCAAAGGTTGGCTCGGATTGGGAACGACAACACGTGTCAGCTGCGTCAATCGATTGTTATGAACAGAATGGTATAGACAACGACGAGCAACACTACATGTTGGACGCCCCACAACATTTTCTTTACCATAACGTTCTCATGATGTAAAATGTTGTTTGTGGTATGAATCTTGAATAAATAGAGTTGAAGGGGAAATGTGTTGCTTTCACAGCAATATAAAGTAAATATTAGAAAGGGAATAATGATTTATTATTTATTAAAGCAGTTTTTTTAGTTTCTCATTCCAGAGAAGTTTATTTTAAAGGTTGTTTCAAAAATGTGTATAATTGGATTTGTGTAAGTCAGTGTAATGAAGGGCTGAAGGACTTTAAAACAGTTCTTTTTTACAATGAAAATGTATTTTTTCCTTAGCACCAAAGGGGAATAAATAACAACAAAAACAAAATAAACAACAACAACAAGAATTGGTTTCAGCCCAGAATTTGACAAATGATGCATCTCTGAAAATATGGTGGTCTGCAACAAAGACTGGGGCACGCTGGTCCACAGGCTTTATGGATGTGAAATGGTGCATGACTTCTGGTCAGCCACTGTCAAATGTATTAACAATATACTGGAAACAGACCTCATTGAGGGTCCAGCGTCATGTATACTGTGCATCTTACCAATGGAGACTAACCTGTTCCTGGGTGAAACTAGCCCTCAACACAGGGGACAGGACGGTGCTGAGACACTGGATGTCCAAAGAGAAAATCAGCCTCAAAGAATGGAGCGATGAGCTGGCGAAGATAGCTTCTTTTGAGCGGCTAATTCACAAAGTTAATAATAGTGTAAAGGTATTCAGAAATATTTAGGGTCCCTACTGGAGATGATCAATAAGATGATTAACGTGTCAAGTGATATCTCTGTGTACATTAACGTGTCTGTGCTATGTGGACGAACGTAAGACGAAATATGATGTGGTATAACTGTTGCATGACAGCCTGTGTTACACACTGTCAAGAAGAATGTGTGTGTCCCTTTCTTTTTTCCTTATCACTGTCTTTTACTTTATTTTTAAATGTTGTTTGTACATTTGTAATGTACTGTTTGTTCTAATGCTGAAAAAGCAATGAAAGGTTTAATCATAAAAAACATGGTGTAGTCTGAACGCAGCATTAAGTGAAATCCAGTGTCAAAATATTTGTTGATTAAACAAGGGGAAAAAACAAGGAAACAAGGATGCAACTGAAATATTTGTAATAAATCCACCTGCAGAAAATGGACGGAAATATACTATTATGCTCCAGTTACTTTGAACAGGTGCCAGAGCCTCGAGACACAGCCTCAAAAAACATAAATACAGCACCAAACGAGAGTAAATCTAAGGTTGGCTTTTACTTTCATTTTCACTGGTAAACATGCTCACAAACAGCAACAAATAATCCTGCTCTCTTTAAACGGGCCAAAGTAGATATTATATAATCAGACAATTGCTGTTTGTCTGATACATTACACAAAAAAATAAAAATAAATTATATCTTAATACATGACGATTAGATGCATCTCCGGCACACACCATCACATCCATGATGTATGATATATTTTTAGGCATATCATTAACAAGTGCTGCTGCGTATAGACATTAATTCAGAATTTAAGGCCTTAAGGTGGTGATGAAAAGGCAGAGGAGCATGTCCATCAAAATGGGTTAAGAGCTTGTGTATGACACAGACAAGGAGTAATGAATGCAAGCAAAGGGGAGGGAATTCGCACCAGTTCTTTGTGACTTAACTCATCAATATTCCATGTCAGTCTTCTGATATCGTCTCTCTGTTAGTTCTGATTACTTGCAAGCTGTCGTGTGTCTCACCTGTGTGTTTTACACTCACAAGTGCAGGCTGCAAAGTAAACCTAAGAGCCCCCAGGAGAGCAATTGTTCCTTTATGTTATACGTCCTAAACCTTTTTGTCTTCAGTTATTTCATTCCTACATCGTTTCATACCTCAAGCATCAGCTGAGCAGTATCATCTCTTTGTCTCACACACACACACACACACACACACACACACACACGCACACGCACACAAACACACACACACACAAACACATACACACGCAACCTGTGCACCAGTGTATAAACACAGTCGCTGTCTGATCATCTGTTGCTGCAGTCAGGTCATACCTCTCTCAGCATGACGCAGACAGGAAGAAAGCAGGATGCTGATTTGAGACATAAACACCACTAAGATCTTTCAACACACACACACACACACAGGTGTGTACGTCTCACCTCGCTCAACAGGTAGGAAATTAGACAAAGACAAGACGACAGGTTCAATCTGGGCGACGGAAAGTGAGATTGAAAATAAATACATGACATGCCGACAGTCGCTCTGTCCTGCTGTTATTGTCATTTAGCATCATCTGATGTTTACTTCCTGTATTGCTAAAGACATAAAGACTAAACTGTTGTGTTTATAAAGTCGGCTTTTGCAGGAAAGGGTGAGGAGTATGACAAGTTGCTGAATGTGTTCCTGAGCAGCTGCACCAGCACATATGGGACTTTAAGGAGAAAGGTGGTGATATTATTTATTTTCTTATAGTTAATTAATTCAGATTAAAATACCAAAGTACCAAAACCTTTGCCATAAAGCTCCACTGTTGCCCAAAAACTACTAAAACACATCAGTGAGCCACACTGTTGCACTGGCGGACATGTTACTTCACTATAAACACACACACTGTAGTTTATTTTGACTCAACGCCACACACACCGTCCTGCTGACACAATTACTCACTACAGCACCAACTGTGGATCAATCCACCGCTGAAAACAGTCCCTAACAAACACAGCATTTCCTTTAGTTTTGATAACATTGGCTAAAAACCAAACACCCCAGCTGTTTAGACGAATTAGTGAGCCTTTTTAAGAAATGAAACCATAATTAGATCTGTTTCAAAGATTGGCTTTTTAGGGACAAATCAGCTTGGGGTTGTGTGCCACAGACAGGAAAAGGAAGTCAGACAGTGCTGAGAGACAGACGAACACAGTGGTGATTTTAATCAATATGAAAAATACAAAATAACACCAGCCTTCTCCTTTACGTGTCTCACTCGAGAGCACTTGTAAAGTGACTGTTGTTCACTTTCCCCCACATATGTGCATTTTGGATTTGAAGAGGTGTTACAGTCATCATTAATTTTAGTCCACGGGTCATATCTATAACTGTGATCTCACAAGGAAGAATCTGAATAGGGAAGACCGTGATGAATAAATTCATGCTTCCAAATATCAATGCATGTATCACAAGAGTTTGTTCAGTCTGAACATATGGGGAAAAAATAGCTTTTCTCAGCTGATCATAATTAAAGAAGACTGGCCTGTTTTGCTGTTGGCTGTAAAAACACCACTGATGTAAACGAACACGCCACATTGGACCTTTTAAATTTTAATATTAAATGACAGACCAGGTATGTTTTAATTTTTCAGCCAAATGTTTTCAAGACGATGTGCTCTGTCATATGAGGTGACATGCTGTTGGCACTAAATGATCGAGTACACACATCCGATCAGAAAAGGGCAGGTGGCTACAGAACCTGTCGCTGCTGACTAATATATATGCACACACACACACTCAAAGGCTTGTTATTAATATATTAATGAGGTCCTTCACTTGCCAAATGTATTCACTTAATCCCTAATCTTAAAGTCACAGTGACACAAAAGTTAAAGCGTCCTCAGCTTCAGGAATGTGACAAATTTGCATGGGAGATGGAATATGTGTAAATCCTTTAGATGTAATTGAATTGCTTAACAGTGGGTGAATCCAGCATGATACAGAGCAGTAGGGAGAAATGGAGCTGTAGTCAGTGATGTAGCTGTAAAGGACTGTTAGCCTCCACCCTCGCCCCCTCGCATTAAAGGATCAGAAAGAGACAAATGAGAGAGAAATTGATAAATAAGAGCACAGCCACACTTCTTAGGAAATGTAAACGAAGTTTTTGCCAACTGTAATCCAAACAAACCTTGCTACCTGCTACAATCCACAAGCTAACAGATTAGTGTGGTTTTATTTGATGAGCTATGCTGGCTAGTCCCCCTAAAATCAAGCCACCAAGTTTAAGATGGGTCTTCAAAAATATTTTACTGTTTTACAAGAAGAGATTTTGCAACAAGAACACTCAATCAAAAACAATTTTCTACATATATACAAAGCATAAAGCAAGAAATATCAACCTTGGGACACTCAGAACTTGGCAAATATATGTATATTTTTATTTCATTTTGTCTTTAAAGCTGATTACAACTACAGAGGTAAACCAGCTGAGAGAAAAGGGTCATTCCATACATTGTTATGCTGATCATCATATAATGGCCTGTAATCAAATAATAATAATCAGGGATGCAACCTGGACACACAACATAAAGGCCAGGGTCAAAACAAAGCACTGGATTACATTTTGGAAATCAACAGTAACAAGTCTTTCTAAAAAACAGTTTCTCTTTTACTCAGGACAATCACATCTTGCTGTGTTACGGTGGTGTCCAGTCAGTTTTCACTGGAACTGTGCACTTAAAAGGGAACTTCAGCATTTTCAACCAGCTTTGTGTCATAGTACGTGTTAATGAACTGTGGTAAACTTCCCTCAGTCTAACCAGTGCCTAGATCTCCTTGTTCCCCTCCCAGTTAAACTCTGAAGTTTTGCTAGCTCTCAAGGCTGTTGCTCGAACTACAGGCTGTACTTCCACATTTTCATATTGCCCACCCACACGCTGCTGATCAAGAGACAGACCCGCCCCCCTCCCTCCCTCTCTCAAACTCAAACCAAACTCTAATCAAATGTTAAAACTAGGCAGTGCTGGTTGACTATAAACAAGGTTAAATCACTACATTGCCTATTTCTTGCCTAAAATGTTTTCAGAAACATATTTTAGTGCCCTGTTTAGCTGTAATAGCGAGAGGTTGTGAACAGGAAGTGGGTGCCATGCTGTTTCCTGCACAGCAAAAACAGAGGCTGAAAAAAACTGAGCAGCGCTGATCAAATATCAACCACGTTTCTGTCACTGCGATGCCCGGTTTTTGCCTCAAATATTTTGTGTGTCAAACAGATGAGTTCACATTAACTTACCTACTAGCGGGAGTGTTAATTGGACGGCGCTGTGCATTCTGGTAGTTGTAGGTTTTCTAGCTCTTGGGCAAAAGCAAACGCCACAGTCCCTTTTCTCTGTTCTCTCTGGTCATGTTGCGCCAATTTCAATATTTTCTAAGGTATTTTCAACTGCACAGACAGCCTGGTTTAAAGAAAAGATCTTCTCTTCCCAGCTGTGAAATACTAATTTAAAAAAGTTGTCCCAATGAAACTTTCAACATTGTGATTTTCCAGACTAACCATGACTGTATTGCGGAGGAGGAAGAAACAAACATCTCTAAACCTGGACACATTAATCACAAATTATCTGCACTGCTGGATACCTCAAGAGGGGAAGTGAGAAAACATATCTTATGTGATTTGGGTGAACCTACCTAGTAAGACTAATCTCAGTGAGGATTGGCTATAACATCCACACTCTGGAGAATCGTCCTCATCTTTCTAACATCGGTTCAGTTATGTTTAGAAACAGAACATAGACACACACTCAGTTCAAGTTCAAGAGAAAACAGAAAGGATCCTTCTCTCGCTCCCTGCAGTCTAAACAGCCCAATCCTCAGATACTGAACAGACTCAACAGACCTGCTGCTGCCAAGACCGAGAGAGAGACACACAGAGGGATTTACTGAAGATAAACTCTGCAAGAGGATTCCAGTCCTCACTGCAATACTCCTGATGTTAATCTGAATATGAAATGATATGGGACAGGGTGAAATTAGCCAAGCGGTTACCATGCCAACCAGCACCTCAAACCCTTCTCATCTCCACAGCAATCCGGCATTACATCGACCTGTCTGTTCAGCCATTTGAACAACCTCTGATTTGAGTGTGCACGTACAACAAAATCATTTAACACAAAGCTTTTTCGACAGACACAGTGACTGAACGGCATTCACAATCTGTTTGACATCACAGACAGACTGGACTGAATCATTTCTAAATATAACACTGTGTTTTGCAATCAAAGAAATAAGCCCATTCTCTTTCCTTCCATTCATATCTTTGTGTCATCCCACTCATGCTGCACTCGACCGGCAACAAGTGCTCTCTCGGTTGAAAATACGACCAACATGTAGGCCTGGTCTGCTCCCGACCACTCGCTCAAACACAAAGAAAGAAAATAAAGAGTAAAGTGAAACTGAGGTAAGATCCCTGCTCACAACGTCGTCTGTGTAACAGCTACAGTCATTTTACCAACTCATAACTGAAATACAAATGATGCAGCTCCTCCTGTGGGAACAGACTTCAAACCACTGACCAGACAAAACTCATTTATAAGCCTTTCTCTGTCTTTCTGAACAACTGGATGAATACAGAGGACAACACAGTGAGCAACAGGTACGCTGTGATTCCAGCTGTACCGCCATCAACACCACTTTACCTTCACATCAGTGGACACACAACAATCAGCAATCAGTATTGATCACTGGTGCTGTAATTTGTGCAGAAAGGAGGTGATTATAAAAAAAGGCAAAATCTTGATGAAAAGGTGGATGATGAGAGACATGGGCAACAAGGACTGTAAACTTTTTCTTTAGTCGTGACATCCAAATCTAAGGCTGCAATTATGGAATATTTTCTATATTCTCTGATTGTTTGGTCTATAAATTGTCAGAATACGAAATTGTCAAAAATCAGGACTGTAGAATGCAGCAGTACTAAGAAGAAATCAAGGAACACTTGTAGCACAAAATATAGCACTGGGAAGAGAGAGGTGTTAATTAAAACTGTTCTGTCTGTTTAGTCATATCTGGATTCTCCTACTACAGTCTCACTCGGTAAACAAGAAAGCATTTTAATCAGCTTTTAACTGGAGTTGAAGTTTTGAGTTTATTTTCTCCTCTTGAACATAAACATTTCAAACTGGGGGGCAAAAGTTAAGTCTGACAGATAAGCTGGAAATGTGCGCATTCAGTGATGTCCCTAATTACTGCTGGAAAAAAATGTCAATTAATCATTTGGCAGAAAAATAATCCATTTGTGAAACCCCGGACTAAAGAGACGAAAAACATTCTTCTCTGATGTACTACAACTAAATCAAATGCCTGAATGACTTACAACTGTCATCACTGTTTCATTTCATAGCTGTCATAACAAAAGCACCATTTTTAGTCATTTGTAGATATTCATAAGAGCTACAGGTCACAACCTGAAATGCCAGTAGCTGTTTCCTTTTTTTTTGGTTTCACCTCATTACAAGTAAAATATTTTGGGTTTGTAGTCCCACTAATGTATTTGAGGACATCACTCTGGGTTACAGGGAACTGTGTCAGGCACCTGTCATTATTTCTTTTGAAAGCAAAGTAAACAAATGAGTTTATAATCAGAAGAGTCAGTTTCTTTTACCATCATTGATCACTGTGAGCATGTTTCCCAGTATAGCCATTGTCTGTCACTCAGCTGGGACAGGCTGTGACATTAAAGATTGTGGGTTTAAAAATAATAATAAAGTCCCAATGCAAAGCCACGGACAGGCTCAGCCCTGTATTGGAACAGGTGTTTGCTGAAGCCATGGCACAGAGCCAGGGAAAGTTATGTTGTACAGCTTCAGGCTACACACACACACACACACACACACACACACACACACACACACACACACACACACACACACACCTTATTTCTTTAGGCAAATAAGGATAGCCCAATGGTGACGGACAGCACGCATCATGAAAACGGGACACACATGCACGCACACACACGCAGCCCAGAGTGAAAGAGGAAGACGCACTAACCGTCGCCTTGATGGGGACATACAGCACCGGTCTGTCCGATGAGCCGTGCTTCCCGTCCTGCAGCGTCCCGACCTGGAAGCCCTTGGACTTGACCCAGAATTTAAATTTGGCGTTGATGTGGTTGTTGCCTTTCTCGTGCAGGAACACCCCGTTGCTGTTCTCCTCGTCCCCCTGGATCAGCGTCTGGAGGATTTTGTTGTATTTACGCCGGGTCACGGTCTTGGTCTTGCCGGAGTCCCCGTACGTCCGCAGGCACCAGTCCTGAAATTCACCGAACATCTCCGCCCCTCCGCCCGCCGCCTCGGACGCCGGAGCGCCGCTGCTGGGACTCCGGCTCCTCGGCTGGTTCTGTTGGTGGTGGTGGTGGTTGGTGCTGGTGGAGGAGGAGGTAGTCACCGTGTCCGCCACACTGCTGGCTTTTCTCGTTGTCATGATAAAACGAGGCGCACTTTGTTTTAAGAGAAAGAGTCCCTTAACAAACCCACTTTGAGATCAGATGTGGGGTCGTTTTGGCTGCACGTCGCCGAAACCACAGCACCAACGGTGGCTTTCTGTCTCTTCACCAGGGGGCGAAATCAGTCCAAACCTGCCAATCTGGTGCAAAAAAAAAATCAAACAAAATCTTCCAGTTTCCTCTTCGACCACTTCAGTCCTTTAAATCGTCTCCATTTCCTCCAGAAAAACACAAACCAGCCTCAAAGTCCCGTCCGTTTGTAAATTAACGTCTAAAAATGAGCCGTTTGGATATCCACCTCCTCCTCTCGGCTGTTACGCACCAACGGATAGCTGCGTGCGAGGAGACCGAAAGAAGAAAAGAATACGCGCTCACTGGGGATGCCAAAACGGCCCGATTTAACTCCAAAACCAGCCCCTGTTTGGATGCAATTTCGCCAGGAACAATGAGACACGAGCAAGGGACCGGGAGGCAGGGAGGGAGGGGGCACGGACCGGCCGGACGGGCGGTGCAGATTGGAGCGGTATGCCCTCTTCAGACACACCTGTTAGAAGAAGCGTGGGTCGGTCGGCCTGTCCCGTGGGGGATGTCAGTCACCGCCTCCCCTCTTCTACCACCTCCTCTTCCTCCTCAGAGACACAGAGAGAACGAGAGGAGATGCACGGTTGGCTATCTGTCTTTAAACACAAGATATTTCCGATTTTAACAGACGGGGTCCTCCTGGTTTGGCTGCTCCATCACGGTTGCACCGAAGGAGCGCACGGTTTGCAAAAAGAAACACGTCCTCAATTTTTGCTCCTCAAAATGTGCCTAGTAAGATCGATATTTTATGAAAAATATTCACAATATTCCTCCGTCCGTTTAGCCGCCTTCTCTCTTCCTCCTCTCTCTGATGGGAGACAACCGGACACCTGTTTGAATCCGGTTTGTCTTTCCTCTCTCTTGCACCCTTAAAGCGCAACGCTACGCCTCATTTCCTCCTTCCTCAAATACACACTAAGGTCCTGGTGATAATAGCTCTCCTTCCCAGCAGCAGCTGGAGTCCTAAATACATAAATACACCGCTGCGACACACCACCAGTCCAGCCTGTAACCCGGGCTGAGTCAACGGGACATGCACGCTGCAGCTCGAGCTCAAAAAGCAGGAAGTGTCCAAAAATGACCAAAGCGCACTCTGTGTCTACCACACGGTCCCGCAGATGTCAGAAGGGGGTGTAACACAGTGTGAGGCGAGGACATCTACAAAATGATCACGAATCTGCACAGAGAGCTTGTCGTAAAAAGAAGAAACAAACACGTGGAGATTCAATAAGTTGGGATGACTGTTTTGTGACCTGCAGAAGGTCTGAAAAATCTATATTTATCACATTTTACAGAAAAAATATGTGATCGGCCTCATTTGTTTCAGTTCATTCAGACATTTAGTTGATTTAAAATGACTTTTATGTAGCTGACCTGAAGCTGGTGCAGCACAGATACTGAGAGAAGCTGATAAAGTATGATTAAGTTAGGTATTTTGGACAAATAAGGCTTTAGATCTTGGGCTCTTTAAATGTTAGCAGCCAAAAACCATCTTGTACTGTAACTACAAATGTCATTCACACAATAATTGTGACTGGTCTGAAATAACTAGGACGAACAGAGTAAGGAGTCAAACAGATCACTGGTCCAAGAACTCACAAGGCCATGTGGCATGTTGATTTTCTCTGATAGTAACAGGGTTTCCCACATTTTCATGGACAAAACTCTAAAACTTTTCCATGACTTTTAAAGGAGCAATTAAACAATTTCATTTCAGAAAAGCTTGCATGTCACTGTGTCTGCTGCACTGGTTGCACACACGCAAGAGTGTCTCACTGTCCATAACAAACGCCGCCACACATGTGACGTAGTGTGGCGTCTAAAAGCAGAAGGCTTGGCCGGTGTAGGTCATGGAAAATGAGAACTGTGCAAGTTTTCTATTTGTATCAAGCATCAAGCAAGTTATTTGAGTTAATTTGCCTTAGTATAGCACAGATCCATGACAAGGTCTAGAAGTAACACTTGAGGTAGTTTTCTTGGTTCCAAAATCTGTCCCAAAGTAACTGACTTCACCCAAATGTATGAAAACAGCCTGACTTCTGTTTGTTTGTCTTTATAGGTCTCTCTTGCATCAGACAGCTGCTGCTATCGTCCTCACTGAGACCAAGACAGTGGATCAAATCAGCCAAGTTCTCAAATACTATTTTTGGTTTACAAAATATATAAATTTCCGATCGTGTGCTACATTAGCACCCCTCAGGCATTTAAGTCTTCTGACTGTCCCCTGGGTCAAAACTAGACAAACAGTGTTCAGTTTCTGCAACAAATTCCAAGAAAACTTTCCTGTTTGCCTTTTACTAAACTAAATCTGGGGCTATTTATTAAAGTCTCAAGCAGCACAGTATTTGTTTATTCTTCTGTTTATTCAGTTTAATTACATTTTCATCTCCTATTTCACCATTTTTAAATCCTAATCTGTTTCTTTTGCTATTTAAAGTTTTATGCTTAGTGCTTTGAATACATCAAATCTGCCCCCCTTATTTTCTCAAACAAAAGAATACCTCTGCAGCCCATTATATCAGATTTTATTTTATTGATTAACACATTAGAAATTTCAGTCATGATGACATTTAATGGGAGGTTTTATCCTAAAGTGCCTCGGAGCACAATGAGCCCATGCATTTTAAGAGTCACACTTAAAATATTTGCAGCGTCTTTACCCTGCTCTAAACAAAATGTTATACATACAGTACATGGGCTCATTTCAGCCCAGTCGCCAGAAGAAAAAGCTGGCAGTGTAAATTCCTGCAGACCGCTAATGTGTTACATTCGCACGTTTCATAAATATCACATGAGCGTTTATGAAGTGATGTAGTAAATGAGCTGACTTTGTCATCAAGAGGTGGAGGGTATGGTGGATGGCGTGTCACATAGACCAGTGGTTCCCAACTGGTGGGTCGGGGTCCATAGATGGGTCCTAGGTCCATTCTGAGCGGACTGCAAGTGACTTGCAAACATGTCAAGTTTGTTAAAAACACACTTCATTTTGAAGTACAGTGAATTTCCAGCACAGAGTTTGTGAAGTACTATTTCCTGCTGAAGAGTGAATGACAAACAGACAGCTACTTGACAGAGACAGCAACCTAACTCGACAACATGGCCAAATGCAAGTATGAATCTGAATGTATTAAACTGTGTGGATCTTGGACTAATGACTAAGGAGAAATCTGGACCCTGTGGATGGACCAGTTGGGAACCAGCAACCTAGACAAGATGTCTGCCAAGCTGCATAACACTGCTCAAAAACAGCTGACAAAACCCACTGTGTTTCAAGCAACTTTTAGGTTACAAATGTGGGTGTTTCGTAGCAACCAATCAGTTTTTTTCAGCAGATTTTAGGCTACAAACATGTTTTGTAGTGACCAGTCTGTGTTTCTCCAGCAAATTTCTAGGCTACAAACATGGGTGTTTTGTAGCAACCAATCTGTGGTTTTCCAGCGGATTTTTAGGCTACACACATGGGTGTTTTGTAGCAACCAATCTGTTTTTTTTCCAGCTGATTTTTAGGCTACAAACATGGGTGTTATGAAGCTACTAGTCTGTGTTTTTTTTTTCTGGCTGATGTTTAGGCTACAAACATGGGTGTTTTGTAGCGACCAATCTGTAGTTTTCCAGTGGATTTTTAGGCTACAAACATGGGTGTTTTGGAGCAACCAATCTGGTCTTTACAGCAGACTTTTAGGCTACACACATGGGTGTTTATAGCTACATTTTAGGCTACAAATATGGGTGTTTTGTAGCAACCTGTCAGCAGGGGCAGTGCCATGAAAATTGTTCATTTTTCACAGCATTTTCTGCCAGCATTGTGCCAGCATTTCAAGCCAAAACACGATTTTTTACTGACCCTAAATAAATGATTTTTGTGCCTAAACCCAACCACACATTAATCACAGCCTTGTTAAAACGTTCAACATATCCACTACATAATTAATGGCAAGCAAATGTAATGTATTCATGGTTTGCAGAAATGTACAAAGCTAACATTTTTTCTGGTGACTGAGTTGTGCATCTTATCACTGTTCTGGGTTTCAAGTTTGTAGTAAATCATTTGTAATGAAAGAAGAGAGCTGATCCTCTGATTCTGGGATCTAGACTAGTGAAAACATATTGCAATGCAGAGTGAGAAGTGAGACTATTCAGGTATTTCTCCTGCCTGTTTTTAGGTGAAATGTTTTGGTTTCTTATCTTCCCTTTGTCAGTCTGTATTTCCTTCTTTACTTGTTTTTATCCTCTCGTGTTTTCAGCAAAAAACTAACCCACCAAATACTATACTAGGATAGATGATCAGATTAAAACAACACTTTTTCGAGGATGTTTTCCAGCTGAGGTGTCTAACCGACACCTGCCCTCCATCCGACAGTCAGATGCAACCCTGAAATCACTGGAGCAAGGCGAGATACAAACAGGCCAGTAACCCACTGTAGACACAGCTCCAGCACTCACATCAAAATAAGGAAGCTGGCACTAAACCAGGTTTCTGAAAACACTCCCCCAGCACAGCATCCTCTACCAGCCTGAAAGAGGAACACCACTCTGTTGAACTGACAGTTCACATCATGCTCCTTGAGCTGGCTTGTTCAGCCTGATACTTATTTATGGAGAGAAGTTTATTCTCCTATGAATTCACAGTGAACATCCTCAAAAGAATCAGAAGGTGAACGGAAGTTTAAGGGACAGTTCACCCCAAAATCAAAGATACATATTTTTCCTCTTACCTGCGGTGCTACATATATAGATCTAGTTTGTTTTGGTGTGATTTACCAAGTGTTGGAGATATTGGCTGCAGAGATGTCTGCCTTCTCTCCTCTCTGATACAGTGGAACTAGATGGCTTGTGGTGCTCAAAGTGCCCAAAATTTCATTTGAAAAACAGCAATGTCTCTTTCGAGAAATCATGACCTGGTTACTGGAATTAATCCACAGAGCTCGTTGTAAGCAGTTTGATATAGAAACTACTTTCTTTTTACCAAACTACACCCACCAGCCACACAGAAGGAACCGTGCATCTACTCATGTACAAGAGGCATGTGCTTAAACATTAATGGCGTCCTTCGTGGCTAATTGTTAGCTAGCTCAGTGGAACTAGCAGTAGATCCTCACTAAACAGCAAATCCAAAAATTGGAGTGCTAAGGCTCAAAGTTGTGATGTCACAGGGCATGAAAATCTGGAGCTGCTCCATAGAAAATGAATAACTTGTTTGCAATCATGAGACCAGAAATTCAGATGGAGGGCAGGAAGTGATAAATCCATCAGGGTTCCCACACATTTTCACTGGCAAAATTTCCAAACTTTTCCATGACTTTTCAAGAACCCATAATATTTTTTTTTCCTGCCCCACTTGCTCTGCATTCTTTAAACATATCAGATTCAGACTGTGTTCAACATAATTTCAGCTAGCTTAAATACATGTAGGGAGAGACGAAATGAAGAAACATATCTGATGGTATACAAAATGTCACACATTCACGGGTGTTAGAGTTCTGTTACGTCGACAGCTACAGAAAATAAATTTGCTGTTACTTTTACATTAAATGTATGTTTATCCACAGAAGATTATTTTAACAGTTCCATTACACACAACAAAACCTTATGACTTTTCCAAAACTTTCAGTCATTTTTACGATTTCCATGACTTTTCCATGCCTGGAAAATGAATGACATTCAATGGCTTTTCCAGGTTTTGAATATAGAGGAAAGTGACTACATAAAAAAGTTGAATGAAAGTGCAGGTAGCAGGTATTGCCAGAAAAGTGAAACTCATGTTGGATGTGATCCATAAAAATGAAAATTAATTTTTCCCACAACCTGACCAGTTTGCCCACTGTGGACACGATCCTCGTTACAAATTACCTCATCCTCCTAACTTCCTACCATTATTAAAATAACACTGCAAGCTAATAAAAATGTACAATACTCAAGTGGACTATCACTATTTTTTGTGCCGTTGGGTCCACAACTGAAACAACTGCGGTATTGTTTTTGGCTGGGTGAGTAAATATGCTTGAGTATAACTATCTTTTATATTTCAGCTCTGTACATGGATGCACCGTTGTCAGGCTTATGTAACTAGCAAACTTGTTAAACTAGCTTAAGTCTGGTGAAACACTGTTTAACATCAGGGTTGTGGTTAAAAAAAATGGAGAAGTTGTCACAGCACATTGTAATTGCATCCAATTTGAGGCATGTTAATGTGTTGACATTAGCTGACCTCTAGACTGAAGATGGAGGTTTTTGATTCACATCTGTCGCTGTTTCTTAGTGAGTTTTTTCAACTTTTTCCCACTCTCTTCGGGACTTAAACTGGCCCTTGTTTTTTCACAATTTGAGTATATCGGTACATTTTCTGTTTCAGAACTGAAAACACTACAATAGAGTAAAGCTCATTTGGGTATAAAAAAGGAAACACACACTCTGTGGGTCCACAAAATCAGGCTTCCATTCGTTGTCTGAGGAGCAGCTCCAGACTTTACACCCTATGACATCACAAGTTTGAGACTTCATCTGGTCTCTGGCTTTGAGAGAGAGTAGCTCATGTTCACAAATATTGATACTTTCCAAGGCCAAAGAAACAATATATTAGAATTCTTAAAGCCGCTACAAGGAACTTTTAACTGGATATGCAAAAGTCTCTTGTTTCTGCTGATGTCTGTGCGTGACCTACAACAGTAAATGAGACCATCGGTGTGAAGATAAGCTATTTCTATATAGTGTATATCCATACCTTTAGGAAACTGTCTCCAGGTCCGCCCCAGGTCGCTTCCAGGACCAAACGATTTATGGCACTCAGATGGCACACGTCATCTTACCTAGCTGCTTACATTTATAGTGCTTGCCAAACAGGCCTTCAGCCTTACCTGCCGGCCGCTGCGTTTACCCCGGCGGTGGTGGCGCTTACGCCGGAGAGGTGGAGCTGGGGCGCAGCAGAGGTGAGCTGGGATCCCCGACAGGAGCGGGGGCAAAGTTTTCCCGTCTTGTTGTTTCATTCATCCCCAAAACAAACACATGCGCGAGCCAGGTAAGCGTCTTTACGACAATACGCGCTAGAGCTCATGGGAAATGTAGGCTTAATTCCGGCAAAACACTACCGCTTTTGTCCACAGGGTCGCCAAAATCAACTTAAAATGAAAGTTCCTTGTAGGGGCTTTAATTTAGTTGGTGTTCCCCTTTAATGTTGAGCCCTGAACATGTCTTATGTTAGTTATTTTAAAGGTTCCTCTCAGGACAGACATTTGAAATTAGGCAGTATCAGTACTGAGTCTGAAATCAACTTATTCATTCAATTTTGATGCAAATCAATCATCTTATTGAAGGCTGCCATGATCATCCTTATTCTGCCTTCATATTTCTGTAAAGATTTTTTTTTTTTTTTTCAACAAGTGACCTGTAAAAATCGTTGGTGTTAAACACCCTGATCCGTCTAACTCATTTTCTAATTTTCTGCAAGAGAGCAATTTCAAAGGCTCGAGTCATTTCACAGAGTCCTCTCTATCCTTCACAGGGAGAGTTGGAGGCTCTCCCGTCTGAACGGCAACGCTTTCATGTCTCATGCAATTAAACTATTAAATGCTCATAATGAGTCAGCTGATGGTGAGTCTCGCATATAATGATGGTGTGTGATGAAGGCGATGGCGTTTTAACCACTGACCAGGGGAAACTGATGTGTGAAGTCTATGTGTGTTCTGTTTCACTTGGCTGCAAGACAAAATCAATTGTATCAATTGTGTCATGCATTTTACATGTGAATTTGTGCTCAGTGTATATCTCTGTATTTGTGTGTGTGTGTTTGTGTGTGTGTGTGTGTGTGTGTGTGTGTGTGTGTGTGTGTTCAGTAACCTTGGTTATGTGCAGGCAGACGGGGCGATACAATAGCTTCTATGGGATCTTCCAGAGCAGGATGGATGCAGGCAAACGTGGAAGGAATAAAACAATAACAACTATTATTTTACCAGACACACTTCTTAGACAGAGTGCTGTCGTTTTATGCAGACAGTCTGTTGCATAAATAATAAAAAATGATTGACTCAGAATCAACAAAGTCAGTCACCATAAGTCTGAATCAAAACTGGCAAAGAGTCACAGTACTTGTTATAGTGCCATGGTTGAGTTCAGACATGTGGTAAATCTTACCTTTGTTGAAAATTAATTGATTTAAAAACTCTTAAATGAGCGATATATGACATTCATAACATTAATATACTTGTAGCAGCAAACAACTATTACCCATACTGGCAGCAGTGTGTCGTCTTTGTCTTCTCACTCTGTCTGAACTGAGCTGACAGTGAAAAGCGGTCAGCTGTGAGAATACAAAGCCACAGATTAGATCCTTTGTACACACACTGAACTTTGACCTCTTTTACACACTTAAAGAGCCGAAATAGCTCAGTTGGGAGAGCGTTAGACTGAAGATCTAAAGGTCCCTGGTTCGATCCCGGGTTTCGGCAGCTAGTGAGCTATGTTTTAAATGAAGACACCCTACATAGGGACTGCAACTGTCCCAACTACCCAGAGAATGAAATCACACCATCTCTGTGGTTTGTTGTGGTAGCCAGTCCAGCTGCTAGCACATGTTGGTGCACTAACAAGCAGTTGCTGCTGAGGTTAGAACAGCATCCTCCCAGAAGCATGGCAACCACCCTCTGATTTCCCATCAGGCTAGCTGTGAGTCTGATTGTATTGAACATGAATAACCCATTTATAAGGCTCTAGATTATGATTCTATTCAGGATATGGTGTTTACATGAGCACAGAGAAATGAGGTTATTCATATTCCCTGTATACATCCAAGTTTTTTCATCAGGCCCCCAGCTAGCATATTCAGGTTTCTCATAAACAGACTTTGGTGTTTACATACTCAAACATAAATGGGTTATTCATCAACACACACTCAATGTTAGCGCAGTTAATTTAAGTTCAGTGTAGTTAGAGTTAGCACCAATATCGGCGGTAACCGTTGTATGAGTGCAGTGCAGAGCAGAGCGCTTGTTAGTGCACTAACATGCACTAGCAGCCAGACAGGCTACCACAACAAATCACAGAGGAGGCATGACCGCAATCTTTGCGTGGTGGAGATAGTAGCATTACCCATGAAGGGTTTCTCCATGAAAAGCAGGCCTCACCTGCTGCCGAAACCCGGGATCGAACCAGCAGCAACTGCTTGTTAGTGCACCAACATGCACTAGCAGCTGGACTGGCTACCACAACAAACCACAGAGATGGTGTGATTTCATTCTCTGGGTGGTTAAGATAGTAGTGTTCCCTATGTAGGGTGTCTTCATTTAAAACATAGCTCACTAGCTGCCGAAACCCGGGATCGAACCAGGGACCTTTAGATCTTCAGTCTAACGCTCTCCCAACTGAGCTATTTCGGCTCTGGTACCATGAAAAGAGGTCAAAGCTCAGTGTGTGAAGATAGGATCTGATCTGTGGCTTTGTATTCTCACAGCTGACTGCTTTTCACTGTCAGCTAAGTTCAGACAGAGTGAGAAGAGAAAGACGACACACTGCTGCTAGTGCATGTTAGTGCACTAACAAGCGCTCTGCACTACACCCATACAGCGGTTACTGCTGATATTGAGACAGCATCCTCCCGGCAGCGTAGCAACCACCCACTGTTTCCCCATCAGGTTAGCTATGTGTGTGATTACATGGACATGAATAACCTGTTTGTGAGGCTCTAGATTATGATCATATTCAGGATAGCATGTTTACATGAGCACAAACAAATCAGGTTATTCATAGTCCCTGTATACATGTGTCACATGTACAGTGTTTTCAGAGGACCCCAGCTAGCATATTCAGGTTTCTCATAAACGGAATTCAGTGTTTACATACTCAAACATAAATGGGTTATTATTGCCCATGGAAACGACCTTAATGTTAGCACCATTAGCATTTCCAACATCAGCGGAAACTGCTGTACAGTACCAGCATTAGCATCCAGACTGGCTACCACAAGAAACCACAGAGGATGCTTGACTACATTCTCTGCTTAGCAGAGAGAGTAGCATTACCCATTACCCATGAAAAGCAGGGCTCACCTGCTGCCGAAACCCGGGATTGAACCAGGGACCTTTAGATCTTCAGTCTAACGCTCTCCCAACTGAGCTATTTCGGCTGCGGTGTCTGAAAAAAGGTCAAAGTTCAGTCATTCTTTCAAACTTTACCTTTTTGAATTGCCATTACTTTGATTAAAATGTTAAAACAAGATGGCCTTTTAAACACTTTCTCTCTCTCTCACACACACACACACACACACACACACGTCAAACATCAAATTCTATCCAACAGGTAATGTCTGACATCTAAAACCAGATTGACTTCATGTTTGTTACTGGTAATTTTACCAGATGGAGGCCAAACACAGACAAACAAGCTCCCTGTGTTGAAGTGACAAACATCACTGCGTATCAGCATCATATTAATACACAGTGACAACCACCTGAAACAGTCTGTTCCGTTTTTCTCCTCTTATCAGACTGAATATCACAGTGAGCGTTTAGCTGCAGAATTATTCTCACTGTTGCTCAATCAGCAGCCCTGAACTGCAGCAACAGTTGAAAAAAGGAGACACTGCTGGTTTTGTAAGGCTATTGGGAGCACAAAATAAAAAACTGCTGTAACTTATAATGTTGCAGTCCTTGGTTGGCAAAATTATTAGAATTATACAACTGGATCCTCTGTACTCTTCTGATAATGTCGTTATGTCTGAATCATCTTTGTAATAAAAAAGAAATAAAGTTAGAAGGTGACTTTTAAAAGTAGGATATAATAAAAAATCTGTACACCAAAGTGTCAAGAACACTTTTTCTGTATAAGTCAAAGCTTCTGCCAACCTTTGACCAAGTGGTTAGGATTTAAATGATTCTCATAAGCCTCAGTACCTTGAGTCTTGCCTTTTAAATAAAGTGCATGGTGAGCAGAGGTTATATAAGAATAAAATATTATAGAACTAAGATTAGAGGCATTCAGCTTCAGAATACCAACAAATTCTCAGTCCAACATCATCACATATCAACGTTTGGTCATGGACTTTATGGAAATACCCAAAAATATGGGACCTGTTACAGTGAGATTTGGTAAATCTTACCTTTGTTGAAAATTAATTGATTTAAAAACTCTTAAATGAGCGATATATGACATTCATAACATTAATATACTTGTAGCAGCAAACAACTATTACCCATACTGGCAGCAGTGTGTCGTCTTTGTCTTCTCACTCTGTCTGAACTGAGCTGACAGTGAAAAGCGGTCAGCTGTGAGAATACAAAGTCACAGATTAGATCCTTTGTACATACACTGAACTTTGACCTCTTTTACACACTCAAAGAGCCGAAATAGCTCAGTTGGGAGAGCGTTAGACTGAAGATCTAAAGGTCCCTGGTTCGATCCCGGGTTTCGGCAGCCAGTGAGCTATGTTTTAAATGAAGACACCCTACATAGGGAACACTACTATCTCAACCGCCCAGAGAATGAAATCACACCATCTCTGTGGTTTGTTGTGGTAGCCAGTCCAGCTGCTAGCACATGTTGGTGCACTAACAAGCAGTTGCTGCTGAGGTTAGAACAGCATCCTCCCAGAAGCATGGCAACCACCCTCTGATTTCCCATCAGGCTAGCTGTGAGTCTGATTGTATTGAACATGAATAACCCATTTATAAGGCTCTAGATTATGATTCTATTCAGGATATGGTGTTTACATGAGCACAGAGAAATCAGATTATTCTTATTCCCTGTGTGCATCCAAGTGTTTTCATCAGGACCCCAGCTAGCATATTCAGGTTTCTCATAATTGGAATTTGGTGTTAACATACTCAAACATAAATGGTGTTAGTGCTGTGAAGTGCCATGTAGTTTGACACCGATTCATTTGGCATTACCCTCCATTTTGCCTGTGCTACAAACAGCTGCTACCAGATTTTGGTAATTCATGTGTGCAAACGTTCACACTTTTTACCTCTCGTACCTGCTGACCTGCACTAAATATCAAGACATTTATTGTTATCATTTTTTCCATTCCATTTGCCTGCTTTTAAGGTGGGCTGGAACTCTTTATTCTTAGAGAGTCCCATCTTTTATGGGTGTGTTTATGTGTTCACATTTATGAAGGTGGGTTGCTGTGTATGAGGGCTGTTATAGTACCTCCTTGGAGAACATGTGGTGTCAACACACACACACACACACACACAGCAGCTACAACACAACAGCCCCAGTTGGTCTCTAGAGAAGAGCTGCAGAGAGACAAAGAACAGAGACAACAATAAACTGCAGACTTATCATGGTTAAAACATACAGGGGGTTGACACGGTACACAACAGCATGATCAATGGTATAATATAATGCATCTAACAGAGCACAATCTGCTTCAAAAATGACCGGGTAGGGATGGATCACATCTTACTGACAGTCTCAAGAAAAACTCAAGCTTCCTCAACACAAGCCCAAAGGAACAAGGGCTGACAGTCTGCTTCTTCTGTGGCAAAAGGCCCCACCCTAGTTGCACATGGCCCCATTACAGTCTCTTCTCCAGCCTCCATCGTCCTTTGCTAGGTGGTTTAAGGTTGGCTATGTTTCCTTTTCACAGAAGCAGCACGACGAAAACTAAACCAACAAAGGAAACAAGGTCCTTTCTTAAATAGGGATCTCTGGAGAAAACTTTATTGTGCTAATATGTGGGATTCATTCAAAACATTGATAAAGGTTTGTACTGTAAGTGAACTGAAAACTGCATTAAGAAACTTCAGTGTCACATTTTTAAGTTTGCACACCTACATGTCACTTACTTTATTTTCCATCAAGTGTTTATTGTGTTGAGGTGTTGAGTTAGAACCCCTAAAAGGAAAGTTCAAATCAAACTCTGAGCCTCTCCTGTCTGAACGCTGGTAGTTTCATCCCATGATTGAAAGGTCACAAACATCTTTTAGGTGAACAAGATTTCCAGCAAAACTATTTGCAAACATACTGTGAATCAGCAGTCTCTGAAGAGATGGGACACTCTGCTCTGCTGCACAGGATTAGTGGTTCAAACTGACAGAATAGGCCACTTTATACAGCAGACATTTTAAACTGATCTTTTTCTAATGTGACAAGTCTCCATTTCTTCTGTGCAAAGGGTCTATTGCAGGATTTTAAAAATCAAAATCTTATTTTGTGTATTCAGACAGTTTGTTTTAATTTTGAGCTAAAATTCTGCATATCGAATTTCTTCCTCAAATATGATTTTGCTCTAAGAATGTAAATATTGCTGCCTTCAAATGGGGTCATTTTATATCTATGAGTCCATATGAACGCCCCTCTCTTGTGATACTCACAACGTTGTAAGTTGAAATTGTCATTAATTGTCATCTACACATTTTATTACAAATGCAAAGTCACTTACTCATCACTGCGTTCTTTATGATTTGGTGGGTGGAACATTATTGACCATTCACAGACAACAGCACTGGTATATTTTTATCTATAAAGCAATATTGGGCAAACTTCCGGCCTTCTTCTGCTCCTTTCTGTGTGTCAGCTCTAGTAGTTTCCAGCTACGCTCCTCCAGGTGGTTGCTTTTTAATGCATCTCGGGTTTCATCAGATCTAGAGAAAACTGTATTCTCCTACTCTGCACCGTGGACATGAAACAATTTCCTAAAAGATTTAAAATCAGAAACAATTATGTCCACTGATGAATTTAAAGGCATAATAAAGAATGTGGTGACATGTGCTTGTTTTTCTTGAGGGGCCACTATGTTTGAATAGTTGTCGTTTTATTGTGGATTTTTGTGTTATATGTTGTATTTGTTGCATTTTAAATGTGTTTTGATTGGCTGATACTTCAGCCAGGTCTCTCTTGTAAAAGACAATTTAATCGTAATGGGACTTCCTGGTTAAATAAAGGTTAAATAAATAAGTTCCAAGTTAACAAGTCGTGGCATGTTTGCTGACGTTGTCAGAGACAGTGGAGATTAAAATATTGTAAATTCAGTCAGACACAGTTTTTATTCGTAATTTTATAATTTATCTGAGGAAAATGTTGATTCCTGTATTATGTTACGTGCTATCTAGCTGGCTAAATCGTTAGCCTTGGCAGCTTCTAGACACAGACAGTAGCGTCCATGTTGGAGCTGCCTCACAGCAGTGTTCTCGCGACTCAACCACTTGAATGCTAACCATATCATGTACACAACTTCATATGTTGTACCCACAAGCTCATGAGCTCCATTTGAAGGCAATATGTCTTACAAAAATGGGGGATTCTAAGAAATTCACTTTGCAGCCTGCTTTTAATCATGTTTATAACTACAAAACACTCTTATCCAACACTAAGATTTTATTCTGAAATTCACATCTCAGAATAAATGTCAACAGATACTAAGATCACACTGAGAGAAAAAATAGAGCTTTGTCTGTGTGCCCATGTTTCAAAGACAACTGAAGTTGAGTTGAGTCCAAACTGGGCCGTTATGTTTGTGTCTGTGTGTCTTATCTGAAAGCCCCTGCTTTTCCCCATAGGAATAAGATGATGGAGAGAAAAAAAGAGAGAAACTCGACCAAAAGGATGAAAATAACCTTCCACCATGGGAAGTGAAAGTGCGTTTCAAAACACTCTAGTTTCTCCTCCCGCTCCCCCTTTTTGTTCTCTCTGTGCCGTTGTCCGGGAGGCCAACGTTTGCCCGTTGAGGGCAGCTGGTGGGAAACCAACTGCTGTTTGAGGGGAATCACACTGAATAAAACTATTTAAGAAGTTAATGTTTTTAGAAATCAGTTAAGAAGTTTTAAGATTTAGATTTTTGCAAGTCTTCCACTGCTACAAAATGTCTCATAATAAAAAGGTCACTAATGTGTTCAAAATTCTGTCTTTTAAACAACATACTGAGCCTGTTCAGCGATTACTTCTACATTTAAGGGTAACAGATAAACAGCTTTTTGTGCGCGGCCCTTAAGATGTCACTATGGTGCAAACAGACGATTGAAAAACATTATGCAATTCATACAAATATATTTTAATGCCAACGTTGCTTTGTGGTGCAATTTGCTATGGTTGCATTTTCTAAAGACTGTACACTTTAAATTCAAGAATAAAGTATGTGTCAAATATATGGAAAATATATAACATATGAATGATAGCTATTTACAAAATAAAAAAGTTATAATTCCTACTGTACATTTCCACTGAATGAAAAAGACTCTGCTCATGTGTCCTTTAAGATTTCTGCACTGCAGATTCTCTTTTGGGGTCTTTTGACTCTTCGTTTTATCTTTTTATTTATTCATTTTATTAAAGGGGGGGTATACTGTGCAAAAAAGGACACACAAGAACATAAAGCTTTGTCTTCAGGTGTAGCTGTCGGATAAAGAGTCTGTGTGATACGCATCGTGAATGTTACAGTGTCGCTGTGCTTTCTGTCCATCCAGTTTTTAGTCCTCCCTGTGCAGGATTTTTTTCTTCAGCCGTGTCCGAGGCCGTCCTGGGTTGGGCCTCTTGGATTTCCTTCTCTGCGAAACTGTCCTCTTCTCCTTTTTCTTCCTCTTTCTCTTCTACTGTTTGAAACACACACAACCTTTAAGTGTTGAAATCTCCACTGTCAGTTTGCGGAGGCCCTGCACATGGCGGGGAACTGTCCCAAACCAGGATGAAGCTGAGGAGTGGTTTGAAACCTGCAGTCTTCTTCTGTCAAGAGCTGCTGCAGAGATCATAAGTGGGGGTTTCCACTGTCACTCCCATTTCTAACCCTTGACTTGGGGTTCAATCCAGCAACGACCTATAGGTCCCCACTGATCCCTGTTAACGTACTACAGCTACATATTTGCACTCTTTAAGACCTTTTTATACAACATAGAATTCAATTTAATACCTGTTTCATGATCATACTAGCCAAAATATGATGAGAAACCAGTATTTATAATATAGTCTTGAGTTATTTATAATTTTATTTAATTTTTTCAGGTCTTCCCACCAGTATATGACAATAATTCCTAATGATATAATTAATTAAATTAATGGGACTTGGATCCAGATAAGCGGCACGGAATGGATGGATGGATGAACCAATGAAAAAGATTAATTAATTAATTTAAATCCACATGAATCGGCACTTGACCATAATGAGACAATGAGCTTGCTCAATACCGTCGCTAACAGTAGTGACAATGTTTGCTGCAGGTTTCATGGTGCTGACAAAACAACACAAACAAGGACTGAACAGCCGATCAGTACTGCCTTCACTATTTTACTTGTATTTTTGTCGTTTTATTGTTACATTTGCTCAAAGGTTCTCGTGGACCATGCTGATGCCTTCTAAATCCTCCTGCCAGCAAAGACTTTTTTCAATGAGAAGATGGTGACGATTATCAGTCATCCAGGTCATGGTAAACATAAGTGCTATATCGTAAGCAACTGGACTTGCCTACGATATAGCACTTGTAATTTTCAATAACATGTTTACATTATTTTTAGTCTACTATCTGTAATTTTACAGTCTTACTGACCCTTGTTGATAATGTATCTGGCCTTTGGTACAGTCAGAGGTAGCTGTGTTGCCCTCTGCTCATGAAGCGATAACAGTAGTTAAAGGGTGAGGATATTCTCTCTCAGCTCTGATCCCTTTCCTGCTGCATCCATGGTAAATAAAACTCTGCATTCTGGCCGAGCAACAGCCCAATAACATCCCCATCCACACGCACACTCACATGCCTACACACACACACACACACACACACACACACACACACAGAGCTGTGCAGTCATACGCCCGCATGCCTAAATGAACATTCACCATGCACATAAATGCATATGTGCTCACTCTCATTCACATAAGCATGTATGTATGCATGAGCTAACACATGTACAATGTAGCTGGAAATGAATGCAAGACGCTCTATGCACATGTATGTAAATGCTCCGAGTGCACACACAACATACACAAACAAGAACTGAGGAGACAATTCAGTGAGACACACCTTAACACACAGATATGGACACGAGAGCGCGCATCCACACACACACACACACACACCCCCACACACACACACACAAACACGCACACACAGAGGGCCCTGGCTGCCTCGCCTGCTCGGCTGGCTGGATCTCTTGGTTGCCATGGTGCCAGTCAGCTGGAGGGAGTGTGAGTGGGCGTCGAGGACGAGGTCTGCTGCTGACTCCTGGCTGGGACACACACACACACACACACACACACACACAGTGCAAACGCACAAAAAGTACACACATGCAGATATGCAATCACGCACAAACAGCAACAGACACACACACACACACACACACACACACACACTGGCACAGTAATGTATGCAGATATATGAACAAACATGGATGTCCAAGCATGCATACAAACACATGGGGGCTACCACATAGTAACACACACATCCACATGCACAAAAGGAGGCAGACTGTGCGACCAACATGCACACAAACACACAGATATGTGCAAACATGCTTGCACGCACCAAACATACAAGAAGCTAAATGGAGCCACAAGTGGATGCATGTGCGCGCACACACACACACACACACACACACACGCAGGGATGTGGAAGATAAAAAAGAGAAATACCGGAAACATTCCTCACAGTGAACAAAGCTGCCGACGTGCTGCTGGTCAAAGAGCCTCCAGACACGTCACAGTGTTGATCCTACTGTACTTAAGAGGACCTTCACTGACTGCAGTCATCCATCAGCCTCTAAACCTGTAAACCTAATCCTGATTCTAATCTTATACAAACCTAAAACCAAATGATGAAGTGGCTCCATATATCATGGAAATGATAACACTGACACTCCGTCCTTAAACTGTGTTTTGTTTGTCCCACTGGAGTGAACATTTGTCTCTAATGCTGTCCTCTAATTAGTCAAGTACATGTGACACATTTTTGTATAATTACAATTATGTGTTAGCGCCATAAAGTCTACATCTCTGGAATATCCTTGAAAATATGGAGCAAAGTGTATTTTTTTGTGCATGATAAAAAATGTCATTTTCTAATTTCATTTCCCATTTCATTAAATTATTCCCATCCCACCTCTATTCCGGAAGAATGTTACCATCCCATCCTGCTCCCGTATTGTGTATAAAAATAATAAAGAAAAAGGCATTAATTAATTATTATTATTTTTATTAATCATTTTTGATCAACTATACAGAACAGTAAAACTCCTAACAGCTGAAACAGCCATGAACCCCAGGATTCCTGAAAAATGTCAGCCTCTACCATTTATATCTGCATACAGAGCAGGTCCTTGTCCACAGAGTCCCCCATGTTGTTTCTATAGTAGCCCAGAACAAACAAACCAAACAGTGGGTCAAGATGGGGCCATTCATGTCTTTGCGTCAGCCACTGTAGTTTTCCAACATGCTTGGCACACGGCGAAGTTTCAGTTGGGTGCAATCTGCAACCTCAACACTAGGTGCCACTAAATCCTACACGGACCTTTAACAGATTAGCTTTAAAAAATAATCACTTAGCTTCCAACTTAAAAAAACTTCTATCTGCAACACAATGTGTGATTCTGTGTGCTGTATTTAATAAAGCACTAACTTCTCATCTCTCACTCGTGACTCCTTTTATTATTATTTCATGTTGAGAAAATGCTCTGCACAGCATGTTGTTTTATTTAATGTTTTTCCAGCTCACTTATTTCCAGGTTTTCATTAACTGGACTCAGTTTTGATGGATACTGTGCCATCAGTCATTTTGTGTGAATAAATATTTAATTTATGGACTGAAGACTTTATGTTTACAGTAAATAATATAAGTGAGCATATTTCAAAATGTCTTTCTTTGTAATAAAAGGTGAAAAAAGAGGCAGAAACATTTTCTGTTACATCAAACTACACATAGACCATACACACACAGTCATAGTGCACCCGTACGTACCATAATGACACACACTACAAGTTAATCATCCATTGACAGGCATACACACATAGACATCCTGCTGTCCACGGCTTGTGGACAAACCCTCATAGACATATTGGTTCTATATTGATCCCTGAAATGGTATATTCATAAAAAGCAGGCTTCACCTGCTGCCGAAACCCAGGATCGAACCAGGGACCTTTAGATCTTCAGTCTAACGCTCTCCCAACTGAGCTATTTCGGCTCTGTAGTGCTACAAAAAAGGTCAAAGTTCAGCGTGTGTAGATAGGATCTGATCTGTGACGTCGTACTCACACAGCTGAGTTCAGACAGAGCAAGAGGAGACAGACGACACACTGCTGCCAGTCAGAGAGGAGAAAAACATGGAAAACACACACAGACAGATAGAGTTTTTGTCATTATATAGTAAGATAGGCCTACATAAAATAATATAAGAGGCTGGCAGTCAATGATGACAGACTTAAAAGTAAAAAAAAAAACATCTTTAAATGGTATATGAAGCATTTAAGGGGCCAAACACACTTAAACAAACTCACTCAAGTCGCTCAGTCACCAAACCATGGCTTTATCACACACTAGTTCAGCTTATTTGATGTGTTTATCACCAAAGCAGTGGCAATACCTCAGGAGGAGAACATCCCCATGTCAGACACCTGCTCCTCCTCAGAGTCAGCACAAGACTGCCCAGGCTGAGGATCCTCTCCAAGGCCACACTGGGCATTTTCATAAGTTAATTATCACCCCTGTTATTCCCATCACAGCCAACAGAAAGGCTGAGGCCTCAGCACAGTAAATATGAAAACCACACACAGACAAAATCCTCCTACCTGCACTTGTGTGGACGAGCTGTTGAGGCAGGTTGACCCAGGGCTCCGTTTGATTTGCATGTTTTCAGGGTGGGCTCTGTTCAGAGAGTTGAGGGGGTTCACATTGTATGGTAATATATGAGAGACACAAAATGCAAAAGAGATTAATGCAATTTAATTAATGTGACACACTTCAACATGCAGGCAGAAGATGAGGTGGTGTTAATTAGTCAGTGAAATAGCACTTGACTACTCAACTGGAAAAGTGATGGAATTTTTTTTTAATATATAACGACAATTAATGTTCATTTAACAATCATATTAAATCTCAAATATTAATACTAATATTAAAATAGTCAGTGTAGCACAAACACATGAAAGGCAGGACAAACTACAGCCTCCAAACGTTCAAACAACTCCTCTTTCATACAATTTCAATAAGAATTGAACATTATAACCTTCATGAATGTGGGATTTACAGCAGGGATATTAATTTTAGCTAGGTGTACCTAATAAACTGGAAACTAGAGAACTTCATTGATGCTACTGAAAAATTACGAGATGTTTTTTAGGCACAAAGTCATGTTTTGGAAGGCAGTCACCAAAGATTGCAAGAGATACACAAGCGCAAAGATCCCAGTAAGCATTTACATACAACCATGTTACATTCAGTGTTCAGTGAAATGATTTTTGTTTCAACCCATAAAAACAACATCGTAATATGAAAAAGGGGGAGGGAAATCGACACGGTTTAGTATCGCAATATTTTGTGTGGTGATTTTATATCAATGCACGCACGCCAAGTATCTATCATTTATTATATAAATTACTAATTTTGCAAATACACATTTTAATACAATTTTTGACATTAGAATAATAAAATAAATTGTTTTTTCAGTCCACTAGATGGTGCTGAGGTGTTTTTTCCTGTTGAGTTTGGTAGAGGTCTCACTCAGGGCCATTTGGCAGAAGTTCATCAAAACAACAACGGAGGCAGAAAGAAATCAGAAATGTGCAGTCAGCGCCAGCGGGATGCTTGCATGTGAAGCGTTTTTATAACACATTTAATCTGGCCTCACAGATGACGTTAAATCTGTATACAGTTCCGTTTGATAGGTGTATGCAGCATTTATGGTTCTTAGGTTCTTTATTTTGCACAATTTAAAAAATACACATGAAACATAAATGATGACAAGACGGTGCAGGGAGAGGCAAAAAACCACGGTGGGCTTATTAGAAGCCTCCACCTTATAATAATATTACAACAGAAGCATAAAACATCAAAACATGAAAAATTAGTAAGACTTAATAGTGACTAACAACAATAATATGAAACTATGAAATTATGGCAGATTTTATGGCAGTGTTGGTCAGTCTGTCTGCCTTGTGTCACATTTTGCTGCCATAAAAATGATTAAAGTCGGATGAAAAGACAAAAGACTTTGTCTAATGATGTTGACAAAGTTTTCCTTTGGGGAAAGAATTTACAGTTGGAAAAAAATCGCAATATATTTAATCACAACACTCATCCCAATACATTTAATATCGCAATAATTGTACCGTGATATTACCATCTCATGGGTCCTCTGGTGAGCCCCACCCCTAGCAGGTGTGTTAATGTGTGCTTTGAAATGTACCTGTCATGAGAAAAAAATCAGAAAATAACATTTTATTTCTCTGATTTGTTCTCATTAACGGTGCAACCTCTTTTCATTCACTCTCCAGCTCACTTGACCACTGCTGCTCTTTCAGTCTCATTAAGCCGAGGAGGAGGAGGGGCAGAGTTTGTTGTGTTTGCAAACAGTAAATGAAAAATCCTTAAAAGACATTTAATTTATAATAACTATTCCATACCCATTCAGTACAGCACACCATACCATGACTTAGTCATACCAAAAATTAGAAAAAAACAACAACATTGGTCCACAGGGGGAGCCACAGCGATCGGTCGCATTTTAGCCATTTTTAAGCATTTTTCTGTTGTTATAGCGCCACCCAGTTGCCAATTAGAGTTAAATTTCGTCCTGTTCTACATATCTACCAAGTTTAGTAAAAATCCATATGGCGGTTAGGCCTAGATAAGAAATGAGCTCTCTAGCGCCCCCATTTTGTTTGATGGGGTCAATAATGGAGGGGTCCCCTCAGATTATGTGTGGTCATATGCCTACAAAGTTACGTGGTGATGGGTGAAACCCTTGAGATGTTATACACCTTTATGTGATGAGCCACGCCCTCCACAATATTCATTGCCTTATAGAAGCTCAGTTTTAGTAAGTTTTCCAACTTTTGCCAAGAGGGAACTTTAGATATTGGTCCCTAGATTATGTTCACCCAGTTTCATGCAGATCGCTCAAACTTCCTAGGAAGAGATCCATTTGAAGTGTTTTTCAAAAAATTCAAAATGGTGGAAAAATCTATATAAGCGGAAGTTATGGGTTCTTGAGGCAAATGTGTTCCTCATGAGGAGAGGCATCTCTGTGCAAAGTTTCATGTCTCTACGACATACGGGGCATGAGATATGCCCATTCAAAGTTTGACATTTCAGTCGTTTGCTATAGCGCCCCCCTTTGGCCAATTGATGTAACATTGCTTCATTGGCATCCTCCCATGACCCTCTACCACTGTGCCACATTTCACATGGATTGACCAAGTCAGTGAGGAGAAAAACATGGAACAGACACACACACAGAGTTTTCATCATTATATAGTAAGATAGTAAGATATGAACCAGGGAAAAGCAGCTTATCCTTATAACTGAGAAGCTGGAATCAGCTTATTTTTGATCATTTTGCTGACAATTAACGACTTATATTACTGCTCTAAAACAACAATTTCTACAGACTATTATATTTATATAACGTTCATTAGATTTTGCAGATTTCACTGCCACACAACACAACACACAGCTTTGTTTTTGTTCATCAAGTGCTGAAAAAGAGCTCCGTATTCCCTTCTCAGTCACTCCTCCCCAGGGTTTTGTGACTGCCATGGCCACAGATAAAAAACTGTGTAAGTGTAAAGGTAAAGGTTTCTTTTATTTCAGTCTTCTGTCTCTTTCCTCTACATAAAAACATCCTCGGCTACATTTCTTTCCTCAGAGAGCAGACAAACCACAACCATCTGGTTATGTTCAGATAAGCCCTGTAGATGTGGAGAGTTGTGTCTTTATGTGGTCCACAGCTTAGACTACACACACATTCAGTTTACTTGTACAGCCTGCACATCTTTTCAGACAACATAACAGCTCTCAAATAAAAACCCCAAATCCCCAGAAAGGAGTCGGCCTCTGAGGAATTAAGAGGAGAAATGTTAGGTTTATATTTCGCATCATACTCTGGGTTTTTCTCACATGAATGATGGTTTACAGAAAACAGGCAATCTGTAAACAAAAAGAGAAGCTTTCAGATGCTGAGCTGCATCTCATTTGGTGCTACATCTATTTTTCAAATGTATCATGGCTTTAAAATCCAAGATGAAACCATGTGTTTCCCTTTCATCTGCATCTCTCCCTCATGACTGGAGTGTGGTAAAGAGGAGGAATCAATAAGAGCTGGGAGCTTTTAGCTTAATTCACCTGGATGATCTGTGTCATCAGGGACAGACTCACTGAGTGTGTATATACTGTACATACGACATGGATACAATGGGATACACAAAAAAATATTATCATTATTATTATTATCATTATTATTATTATTATTATTATTATTGTCATTGAAGGCAAAAGTTATTTTATCAGTTAAGTTACGCTGGGATCACACTGGACGCCAAAGTCGTGCAATTTTCTATGGAGTGTTGACCGCTTCCTTCCGGCGCCCATGTTTACAATAGGGCTGTTCACACTGGATGCGGCCAAGCGCCGTGGCTGGCTCATGATCTGCAGAGATAGTTTTGGCATCTGGTATATTTCTTCTGCAAGCCGCCAGCAACTCTGGCAAGAAAACACACTGAAAATGTGTTGTTAATGATATAAAGACTGTATTAGATATAATATAAATGATCTGAATACAATAAATGATAAAATATTTACCCCATGCTTCCACATATTGTCAATTGTGTCTAAACAGAGAGCAAGAGACGAGCAGAGCCACACACACACACACACACACACACACACACACACACACACACACACACACACACACACACACACACACACAAGCAGACAGAGACAGAGCTCTATATGTGATTTAAACAGAGCAGAGAGCACAATCACTTGCTGACCGGCACGGAGAAATGCGCTTCTGGTGTGACGAGTGCTGTGCCACAATTAAAAAAATCGGAGCGCTTCCGTGTCCAGTGTGAACCTGGCGTTAGGCACCAATCAGACTGCACAGATTACCCCAACAGAGAGGAGCCCACCACTGCTCATGAACAAATTCGCCTTAAACAAGAAAATGAGCTAAAGTTATCGGTTATTGATTCAGTTTATCAACAACAGAAATTCTGCTGTGTTAGACTCTGAGAGTTACCGGCACGTCATTGGTATCGGCCAATGACGTGCCGGTATAGTGCCTTTAGAATGAACTCGGCAAACATGCTTTTTTATAATTTTGCACAATGAATGACTATTACATTGTCTTAAAGTATTTTATTTCATGTCTCCATCTGCTGGTGGGGCGTCACGATAAGAGTACACATGTGATGATAATATGATGTTAATTCCACTACAGAAGAGAGCTGACGATCACTAAAATTAGGCAGGGAAAAAGTGGGTATATCAATATCGGTGTCGGTAATCAGTCAAATGAGTTGCTACATATTGGCATATCAGGTATCAGCAAAAAATCCAATATCAAGCATCCCTGTAAAATATGAGACATTTTCAGATCGGAATTTTGTCTGCACAGCAAGAACTAGGATTGGTCGCAGTTCTTGGTTTGTTGTTTTGAGGGACTTTTTTTGGCTTCCATGTTGGAGAGAGTTGGTACTCTACTAGCACAATCATAGGTGATGCAAGTGTACACTGATTAGTCAAACACAGCCATTTAAAATCATGTTAGATGTGCAAACAACAGACAACACAAAACCCAAACAACAGCTCGTAATAAAAAAAGAAAGAAGAAAGGAACATGAACAAATGGACTGAAATTAAAGTTCATGCTTCACTGAGCATATACGTGACGAGCTCCCCAGTGGGTAGCTCCTCTCAGGGAGTCCCTAGAAATGTTTGGTCTGATAACATTGAAGGTTTGAAATGCCAAGCGGTTTGTCATTACAGCATCCACTGAGGTTTAAATGTAATTGATACAACCGTCTAAGGAGTTTTGTTTAAGCTGTGCTATTACTGAGTGATTAGAAGGTCTCCTCCATTACTCCCTGCTCAATTTCTGTCGTCTCTCTACTATCGCAGTCAAAAAAGGAGATAAGAAAAGGTTGTTCCACGCACCCGTGAAACTGAAATATCCAGTTTGATGAATCGATCCTTTAACTCAAGGGAGATGTAAGAGGAGACATGCTTGATTGGTGCAGGCCCCCCCAAAAAATCACACTATCATTTTTATATTTTTTCATTGAAAATAAAATGCAGAAATTACCACTCTCGCTAAAATCCCGACTCATATCGCAATCTTTGTAAAAAATAATTGCAATATGATTTTTTTTGGCATATCGTGCAGCCCTACCTGTAACATCAAGTCACAGGTTCAACTCCCTTCACAGCCTCCAGCCAGCAGGGGCCCTTTGGCAAAGCATTTAACAGGTAACAGTTAACAAGGCGGTCTAACATATGTGGCCTTATCAAAGAAGAGAGTCCATGTAGCATTGACTGCAAGAAGCTGCCCGCCGTGCTGCAGAAAACACACACACACACACACACACCCCTACACACACACACACACACACACAATTTCTACATTGCTCCTGAGCTAATAACATGGACACCTCCACACACACACACACTAACATATAGCATACATTAATAAGGCTCTCTGGGCAGTAATCAGCTGCCGTATGTAAAGCATGTTTAGTCATCCTGTGGAGTTTTGCGTCCACATATGTGGTCCTGCTGTCAACATTAAAAGCCGTACGATGCATACACACACACACACTTTGACATATTCGATTCCTAAATCACCTGTTAGATCGAGCTTTCTTTGGTAAAAAACGAACTTTCTCCGCTGTGATTCTGTCATATTTGAGTGCACACACTTCTTACGAACACCCTCACACAGATCCCCATGAACATACAGCGGGCTGCACAGACCCTCCCACACACATTAATGAGCCAGCGTATGTAAAGCATGTTTTTTCACCCTATGGAGACTGCTTTGCGTTCATGAATGCAGCCTGCTGGTGAAGCGTGACCCACAACGATTCCCTGCCTGCTGTCAACACACTCAACATATACAGTAGATGAAAACACACATATATGCTAACAGAATTAACATAGTATACTATACCGCTCTTCTGAAGTAAGATAAATCACAGCCTCCTTGTTTTTGTAGTTTCAGCCAACATTCATGTCTGTTATTTCACTCATAAATTCCCATGAATCTAGAGACATAGCAGCACTGTTAGTCACAGCTTTACAACAGACCTTGTGAGTGTAAATGACCTCAATGAAGCTACCTGGTTAAATTAAGTTACTACACAACAGTCCAAAAACCAGAGAGTATTTAAATGAAATCCAAAGTGTTCTCGTATTAATGCAGACTACTGGAAATGACAATTAAGGTGAATGCACCCAAAATTAGGTTTCAGGAAAATAGTAGAGGGTGTTTTTTACATATTTCTGACATTTCATGAATAAAACAATCAACCAATTATTGAGAAAATGATTGGCAAATTCATCTATGGTGAAAATAATTGAAAATGGCAACCTATTCCATTACAACACGCTCTTTCTGTTTGTGTCAGTAATAAATATGACGAGGGCTGCAACAGTATAAGATTTTCACAGTGTGATAACGATCTAAAAATATCAATGTTTCACAGCATTACACTGCTGTTACTGCCAGTTACAATCTTATTTCTTTATTGGTTGAACCATGATGATTATCATAAACCAGCCAACAAATTATCTATAAACTTCCATGCTCTTTAAATCTGCAAAACAAATGTGTAAAGTAAAGAATAAGATGCTTCCAGACTGTCCAGAAGTTGCTCAAAATTAGAGAGTGTCAGTTTGAACTAAGAGGAACTTGTAAGTTCACAAAAACTAAGATTAGAACAAATGCAAAACAAAGATGTGTAAAGGAGTCAAAGGAGTTAATGTGTGGAATAGTTTTGACAATGAAAATGTGTACAACACTTTATAAATTTAAATCTAATCTATCTTTAATCCATATAGTAAAAATGAGATGATTAACAAATATAAAATTGGGTTATGAACACCAACGTGTGTATGTGAATATGTTAGGGACCTTAGGATATACAGAAAATATTCATTTTCAATTGTACAGTGTTTCCGCTACATTCCAAGTCCGAACTTGCCAAGTCCACAAGTTGGTAATGTGGTTTTAACAATGATTTATTGGCTCCATAAGTTTAAAAATGCCATTTTTGCATTGACTCCAATTGTTCGCATGAGAGCAGTGTCAATTGAGCAAAAATAAGTTTTACAGTTTTTGAAAAACAAAAAACAGAGTGATGCACTTCATAATTTGCAATAGGTTTAAATGTAGAAAAGTTTCATCAGTATTGGGGCTACATTTTCGTGAAAGTTGCAAATCTGTAGCACATACGGTTGATTTGTTGTGAATTTTCAAAATTTTGATCTTCAGAGGCTTGCTGTAGCGCCACCATCAGGACTATTGGCCTGTTTTTGCAGCTGAGGCAATCTGGCATGGGGCTGGACCTTTGTGCAAGAAGAAGAAGAACATGCAGCAAAACAATAGGGTCCTGGCAGCTTAGGCTGCCCGGCCCCTAATGTAACTCTAAAGTTGAGTGACACAAAATAAACGAGAGTCACAGTTTTACCTGATGATACTATATCTTTAAACCCCTTCCTACAGCTTAACTTACTATCAATATAAAGTTTAATTATTGTAATTTAGTTCATTAATATTTGTTCTGTATCACCATTTATTTTACAATATTATTCAATATTATTTGCTGCTGCAGTGACTCCATTTCCCTGCGTTAATGTAGCTTGATCTTCCAACTGTCTACTTGGGAAGCAAAAACAGTTTCTTAATTTTAAACTTTTTCTTTCACCCTCACAAATTGCTTAGAAGTTAAGTTGATTAAAATCATTTCAACTTGTGCCAAATGTTCACTATTTATGTTATATTTTTCCCTTTTTTGTGAGTCTTTGTTCCAACTTCTCTGCGACTGTATTAAAATGTTTCTCATTAATCAACAGCACCCTCTAGTGGTGAGAGGGATGATGTGGCTCAACTGAAACCTGTTGAGCGTCTTCTGATCTCCATTTGTGTCACTATTCATTTTATTTCAGTGGGATTTTTTTGTCTGATTTAGTTCAAATCATGTGTAAAGTATATCTTTGGTTCTTGCTCCTTAAGCTCCTCTTCACACTTTAAGATTTTCTTTAGGATGCTTCAATGAATACTGATTGGCCTGTATTTAATGACATCATTGTGTAATCCCTCTGTGTTTAGCTCCTGCAGACGGGGGAGCAGCGAGTGTTTACATTCAAAAGAAAATGCACAGGTCATTTTCTGATTATTCATTCTGAGTTTGTATAAAACAGTATGCGGTGCTGACTGAAAGAGTGTTAATGTTTATGTTAGCGGGCTGTCTGTGAATACATTAGCACCGTAGCTGACAGTATGACACTTACACACACACACACTGAGGAGTGCCTGCAGTCATTCAGACACACACACACTGAATCACAGCGGTGTTTCTTCTGTTACTGATTGCACTAAGTCACAATTAACTGGGTCTTCTTTTTTTCCACAAACGGGAAACAGAATCAGGGAGTGGAAGAAAGACGAAGAGGGAGGGGTGGAGAAGAGATTAAAACCAGCGTCGTGGGTGGGTTAGAAACAGGTTTGATTATTAATGAGGTATTAATCCCTCTCTCTCTCAAACACACACACACACACACACACACACACACACACACACACAGACAGAGCAGTATTCTCCACAGGTGAAGGGAAGACTTCGTGGTCAAAAAACAACAAGCTGGAGCTGCTAACAGGTGTGTGTGTGTGTATATGTGTACCTTTGTGCAAAGGCTCAACCCTTTCCTCCCCACCAGGAGCTGCTGCTGTGTGCTGAGCGGGAGAGTGGGAGTGTATAGTCTGTGTGTGTGTGTGTGTGTGTGTGTGTGTGTGTGTGTGGGCACTGGAGGGGGGAGGGGGCTGCCTTGGGATAATGTTACCCCTGTGTGTGTGTGTGTGTGTGTGTGTGTGTGTGTGTGTGTGTGTGTGTGTGTGTGTGTGTGTGTGTGTGTGTGTGTGTATCCTTGGGACAGGCCCAGTGTGGCTGGATGGCCACACAATGGGATGGGTATGGTTGCCAAGGTAACCCCATCAGCCCAAGCAACCGTGGCAACTGGTAGCTAAGTAACAGGAGCCCAGCAACAAAATGGAGAGGGGGGGGGGATTAGATAGGTACTTCTGAAGGAGTGAAATTATGGGCTGCCAAGTGCATGCGTGTGTGTGTGTGTGTGTGTGTGTGTGCGCACGCACGGGTGTGTTGGAGGGGTTATTACGTTCAAGTAACAATGAAATTCTGAACATCAGAATTTTCCTCCTGCCCACTTCACAATACAACTGTATATATATTTATATTAATTTGGATGAAGCTACTGGCCAAACCGATGTACAAATGTGGTACAAGCCAAGTCACAGCAGATCAAGGAGAAACTTTTGATAAATACTTACTGCCTCAACACTCCATCCTTCCTTGTTTAATCTCTCAGAGCTGCAGTAACACATACAGTAAATGTAGAGAAAATTAGTGTTTCTTTGAGCGTGAGAGAGATTAAAAAACAGTTTGAACTACAATATTGTCCCACCATGAGGGGCCTTTTAAATATCACTGATTTAAGGGAGTGATTTAGCCACATTATTTTGTTTCATGATTTTTACAAAAAAATTGTTTTGTTTTCATCACAGAAATCCACTACATAGAAGGCGAAAACAAGAGAGCCAGCACACAAGACAGGGTTCACAAGTAAATGCAGTCTTGATCTCACTCTTACATGATTTCTTTTTAACTGACAACTGACTATGAATGTGGTAAATTCCTAATTTATTTCCACCTGTGCATTAAATGTGCTTTAACCACTTCACTTAATTCTTAATTTTCATATTTTGAAATGCAAATACTGTACTCTTACATGAAATATCAAATGAGCTCCTTTAACAGGGCGATCTTTTTTCATGCAATTAGTCTGAACTGAAGAGTTAAAAAAGTGTCTACAAATATAGATGTCTTCATTCAGTTGGTGATTCCTCAGCTACATAAAACATCTCAATACACTAACTTGAGGAAGTATTTCACAGCTGGAAAGATGGTCTTTTCATAAACTGGGCTGTCTGTGCAGTAGAAAGATGCAAATAATTTTGACATGGGTGCTACATGACCAAAGAAAACAGAGACGCTCAAGAGCAAGAAACCTACAACCACAACGGACCAGTAAACACCTCCACTGGCAGGTGAAGTAATGAGAGCCTGGCTATTTTGACACAGGAAACAATATTGCGGCCGAGGATAACAAACCAGCCAGCCGCCATGAAACGCCTCATCCAGTGGATTTGAGCTGAGAGACGAGCAGGGAGATCTGGATGGATCACTATTCGACTATGGATTCATCACCCTCCTTAAATGACACCATCTAGATGGGGTCTACTTGCCAAAGACTTTTCACATTTTTCATTCTTATGTGCACATGTTAATAAATATTCTTTTTACGATAAAATGAGTCTCTCCTGATTGAACTATAGCTGTATTAAGTTCAGAACAAATCACCACACTTTGCAACAGCCAGGGCATCAGTTCAGAAGGAGCTGAGGCAGCAGGGATGGTAAACACAAACTGTTAACAGTGTTTCAGCAGACAGAAACAGCACTAACGCTACAGCATCACAGCAAAACAGACAAGCTGGAAAACCTCTCTATACACAAGAAGGCTGGAGAGGAAATAAGGAAAAGCTATGCAGGTGAGTGGGTCAGGTTGTCTCAAGAGATGGGAAACTCACTGAAGGCAACTACTACGGGATCTGACAAATTCCAGACTGCGAAAAGAGAGATTTGCTTTCAGTCTGCCTAAATTTTTGGTTTCCAGCAATCAATCTTAACTTGATGTTAGGAAAATTACTTTCTACTGCACACAGTATCCATCTTGTATTGCCTTTGTACAAAGCTGTTGAACTTTCTCACTTTATGCATCTTCATCCACAAATTATTCAGGCTCCTCCAGGACTGAGGCAGCAGCGGAGTGTGTTGCACCCAGATAACAACTTCTCTATCTGGCCTAGCCAACAGCTAGTTGGCGCCTTGGTCCCCCAGTGATTTCACCTACGCACCCAGAGTCTGTTACAGTGTGTCTTTTTTGTGTGACAGTGTCCCTAGAGTATCTGTTTGTGTAGGAGGCAGGTTTCTCACAGTTATGGGCAGGAAGACATTAATTACCATCGGCAGAGAGAGAGAAACCACTTTCTCAGTAAATCCACATGAGGAGGAACAGTATGAGTCGAGACAAGGCTACGCTTATCAACAAAATACACACATGCACAGTCGCACACACCACACACTCCCACAGCCTACATATGAATGGCATTTCCTTCCTCTGACTCTATTGGCAGGCGTAGTTCCTCTCCTGTACAGTAGAGGGTGCTCTAAATCAGGTGCTTACCACTATCTCAGCCTGCCTCATATTTCAGTGAAAAACATGGATTATTTTATGTGATATCACCTTAATCTGTGATTTATAGCGTGCTACAAAATAAAGGGTGGACTGGATACATTGCAAGCTTATTAATATAATATAATCACTAATGTCACTCCATCCCTAACCACTCTCAGACCACAGGTTTCTTCCTACAGTACTGCAGTAGAGGAGGAAGATCTTTTGCTTTAAGTAAAAGTAGCAGTGTAAAAATAATGTTTCAAGTAAAAGTCCTGCATCCAAAACTAAAAGTACAAAAGTGTTGGCATCATAATATACTTAAAATATTGCAAGTAAAATTAATTAAGAAAGTATATCTTCTTCAAAAGCACCCATTTTACATAATGGCCCATTTCAGGTTCATATATAGGCCAGCTGTATTACAGAATCATACCTACTGATGTATTAATGGGAAAGCATAACTTTAGATGTTGTACCAGGTAAAGGTGGGGGTAATTTTAATTACTTGTAGGAATCACCAGATGCCTCACAATACAATATTATTACGTCACTAAAGTCAAGAATCAATACAGTATTCTTGCAATTTTAAAAAATCCTACAATATGCTGAGTATTGCAATAACATATATTGTAATATATTGCTATTTATTTCTCTTTTTCTACTGCAAATTATGTCCCAAAAGGAAAACTTTGTCAACATCTGTTTATATTTAATAAGACATAGTCTTTTCATGTCACTTTAAACATTTTGTTAAACATTTTGATTGCAGTAAAATGCATCTAACGAATGGAATAATTAGTTGTTTTTATTACTCAAGTAGGCTACCAAAAGTTTAATTGAATTTGAGATATAAATATATTATAGGGGGAAAAAAATCAATACTTTGCATCCATGCATTGTTACAATAATGCCACACAAAATATTGCAATACTATGCTGTATTGATTTTTCCACCCACCCCTATTTTATAGACTGCCGGGTAGCTTATGATATTATATCATAATTCATCAGTAGATTTATACTTTGTATTAATAATCTAAAAATGCAGGTAACTTGTAACTACAGCTGTCAAATGACATTGTGGAGCAAAAGTGCAATATTTTCCCCAAAAATGTAGTGGAGAAAACTAGTAAATAGTACCTCAACACTGTACATGCTTATATTCCATCATTGGAGTACATATGTTTTAACAAAATGGAAAATGTACAATACTTACATACCAGAAATCTTGTAAATCTTGGCAGGGCTGGCGCTCCGCAGATCTTAACATCCATTTGGCCATTTGTGAAGTGCAGCTGCCATTTCATCTCCTGAAAACATCATAACGATGATATAAAAATATCATACAGTTAAAATAGTCAACCTAGCCTTGAACTGCTTGACATGTAAACTAACTTATTAACTGAATTATCCATACACACCTGTTAGCATCAATATTATTCTGTTACAACAGACTAAATTAATCTCACAGTGGTACAAATATATGTAGCAGCAGTTAGACAGGAGCTATGCTACTTTAGCTAATGTTATGCTAACATTTTTAGCTACATTAGCATGCTGCAATAGCTAGCTTAAAGTTTTGACGCTAAACACTTGATATCAATCGTTTCTCCATATTTTGATTTTAAATGTGTATTGTATTGATTAAATTTAACCCGAGCATAAATGTCGAAGCTAACTTGCAACTGTACAACAATATGGGCGTCATATTCATTTTATACTCTTATAAATAAT